>CAKNYM010038515.1:0-25758 GCA_932195095.1 Andricus curvator | reverse complement strand
ATTATCAATATTTTAAAAAATATTGAAACGACCAGTAGACTAAAAAAATTTTAACATCATAATTATTGCATCTTTGTCTTCTTATACTGGCCGCGCTTACACAAACTACACCTCTTGCCGGAGCATGTTATTAGCGTATCGATTTTGCAAGTGCGGCGTGACAAGATGTTTCGAAATTTTATCGAGGCATTGCTTGGCCGTCACGTTTGGCTTCCCACGTTCATTAATCTGTTTGCATGTAAATAAAATGCGTGAATTTACGGAAGCTTGGTCTAGCATTCCCAAAAAAGTCCTCATTGGCCAACGATTAGTTTTTCTACTCACGGTGTTGGAATGAAAAAGCCACTAGAAGCAATCCGTTCCACCTTTTACGTTATTGTAGTGTAAAACAATTACAGGTTTATCATTCTGAATTGCAGTAGAAAGTTTGTCTGCAGTTATAACTAACACGACTTTATTTTTCTTCGGTGTGTATGCTTTCTTGTTTGTTTTTACGAATTGTACCTGTACGTTTTAAGCTGTAAGGTGCCTCTTTGATTCGTTGCAAAAGAGGTACAGATGTGAACCAATTGTCGTCGCCAACGCTGCGGTTGGTACCATGAATTGGAACAGTTACCTTTCGGAAATAGTACTCGGACAGTTTTTCTCCTGCTAACAGATCGGGTATCAGTATTTTCCCTAAGTATGGAATAGCATAGATTAAATGGGAAGTAAAAGCATCGTTCAAAGAAATAAGTTTTAATCCGTATTTATCCAGCTTTGATTTGATGTACATTCTAAATCTGCATCGGCCACGGAACCCAAGAAGAATTTCATCTACTGTGCAGTCACGACCTGCTTGGTAACCCTGGGCATAGCACATCGGTAAAAGCTTATTTCAATGTGCGGACTCCACAAATCATGAGTACTCATACGTGACGTTTCCCAAGCGCTACTAAAATATAAAATGCGTAAGTATGCTAGAATTTCTTCGTCGGTGTGATGATGGTATGTCTGGCGATCTTGGTCCATCTGGATCATATTGGCACAATTTTCTTCAATTTGTGTGTTGGTATGTTCAACTATAATCTTTACGATATTAGGTGAAAATAGAGCGTCCCAAAATTCCTCTACTGTTTGTAAATGTGCAGCTGGGCCAGCTGGTCCTGCGACATATACCGGATCGACATCACTTAGAAGATCTGTTGAAAATAAATTATAAAATTTTTTACAAATGTTAAAAATAAATTATTTAGATTAAAAACAAAAGTACGTCTGTGCAAACTTGAGATCGATTCGCAAAGTCCTTTTATAGATACAAGCGAAAATGTGAGCGTAGACCAGTAGTTTGTATGACTATGTATAAGCATAGTCATTCCCCTCTTTGTGTAGAATATAATATATATCTCTATATAGACACACTCATATCTGACTAACGCTCCGAAAATTTCGCGCTCCAAACAAAGCCATTCTTTACCCGTAGATTATATCTGGTTCGACCTCATGCTGCAGATTGAAGAAGACGGGCTTGTAACGACGTACTCTCGAGCTCGTCCGCCATTTCTTCATCAGATTCTGCAGCGTATTCTCCAGCTTCATCTCCAAAATCTGAATGCTCTGACTCTTCTGAAACGTGATCTTCGGTTTCAGAGCCTGCGCCATCAAAATATTCCTCCTCGTCGTCGTTTTCAACGAGGAACTTTGTGATCGGCCGACTTCGAAGATTGTACGGCATCTCTATAAACGTTAAAAAATCGTGCTTAGAGAAGAAAGACAAAAAAATCCAGCAAGCACACAAATACTTACGTTCTGAAGATTATTTTGAAACACTATTTAATTAAATTTATTTAAAAAATTTTTTCCAACTTTCGATTGCACTGGTCACAGGGGTCAGTGGGACCCCACCAAAAAACACGTCCGCACAAACCGAATTCTACAACACCACTGAAGTCACGCCGACCTTTGCCACATGTTGGAAGTTTTAGAGGAGCCTTATATCAATAACAGATGGAGCCACAGATTTGATTTTGGGTAGACAAATTTTAGATATTAGACCTCAAACTTCGCCTGGGGTCAGCTGGACCCCATATCATCACAACGGGTTAAAATAGAATAGTTTCATGAGAACCTG
Source organism: Andricus curvator (assembly GCA_932195095.1). Lineage (NCBI taxonomy): Eukaryota > Metazoa > Arthropoda > Insecta > Hymenoptera > Cynipidae > Andricus > Andricus curvator. Next base: position 23,648 of record CAKNYM010038515.1, on the reverse strand, counting down.
AAGCGAGCCCTGAGATTTAACCCAGACGACAGTTTTAGTGTTATTACTCTGCTATTCAACTCATTGAAGTCAAGTGTCCCCCTAGGGTTGGACTATAGTAGAAAAATTGGTTGGTTCCTCAAAAATTGCGAAAAAATTTGGGAAATGTGCTGGGTTACAGGTTTAGGCATGTAGCAGGGAGCTTTATGGTCCAGCCTGCATATGGAAGTCCTAAGCCTCTAACAATAAACCATTCTGAGTTCAACTTAGCTGCCATAAATTCTTCAGGTTCAGAAAAAAGCTTGGACGGAAATTTTTCATTTTCACTTATTTTCGTAATCGCTTCAAAACTATAAATTAAAAAATAATCAAATTTTTTTTTATAAATCTGTTCTCAATATCCTGAAAAATTCTTATTGAAAATTTTTATAATGATAAAAAGAAAATTTTATAATCGTATCTGAGGCTTGACACGAGTCCACAAATATTGCAATTTTATGCGACTTTTGAGATGTCTCAAATTTTTTTATAACTTTGTTGAAATATTAAAATTTGACAAAATGCATCTTTACTGAGAATAGAACAAGTTTATGAAAGGGTGAAGAAATTGACTTATGATTTCTTGTACAAAATCGAAGAAGTGAAAAAAGTATAAGTTTTACGTGTTAAACTCCATAAGACACAAAAACTGCTCCACAACGTACTAAAAATCATTTTATGTCAAAATAAAAAAATGCATATTTATTTGTTTCCACGAGTGAACGACCTGGAGACTGCGCGAGTTGAAAATTCCAAAATGTATATTTTTAGGCCACCCTAATATATGTATATCGACGCCTCCATTCAATATGAGTCTATGTGCTAACAGCGCTCTGTATGAGACTATTCCCTATGCTTATACACAGCGCATAGTCTCATACACGGCGCTGTCAGCACATAGACTCATATTGAATGGAGGCGTCGATATATAGGTCAAACCTCTGGACCATCAACAGCTCAGTTTATGGTGCTGCGAGAGCTTTGGCTGATTCAAATCGAAGGCTAAAACCGACGATGGATCAAAAGACCAAAAGACGCTTGCATCAACTGAACAAGAAGATTGGATGGGCAAGACAGAATGCGTCCCGTGTTCAATGTGTGATTAACTACATAAAATCTGGTGGACCATTCACGGAAAGGGTTCGAAAGTTCGCCCAAGAACTAAGGACCTTCAATCACACACTGAACAAGTCAAAGTTGCTGACAATCAAGCAGCATATTGTTCCAAAATACGGCTGTTATCTGACGCAAGCGTGAGAATACAGAAGAGGGAGAGATGAATCAGCGAATCAACAGTTTCTCGCTGACCCATCGCGCCTCGTCAGCGATCTCCCTGTTTCTGTAAAAAATCCACCCAAGCCCAAGGAGGTAGAGACTTTTTGGAGAGTGGTATACAAGATCCCGAAAATACTGGAGTTGAAAGAAGATACTGACAATATCATCCGCTTCAAGGAGTTTTGTGACAACCTCATAAAATCTGAGGATGAATATCCATCAATCACTGCCAAAGAGGTGAAAAAAGCACTTAGAGGTACGAAGAGCTTTTCTGCTGCTGGGCCAGATTGTATCAAGAACTTCTGGTGGAAGAAGTTAACTTTCACACACCAACATTTGGCCCGCATATTCACCTCATATTTAAAGTCGAAGACGCCCATTCCGCAGTGGTTGGTGTTAGGACGCACTATACTCCTGTCAAAAAAAAAACCTGTCCAACCCAGAGAATTACAGGCCAATAGCTTGCCTGAACACGCTGTACAAGATATTCCCAGCTATCCTAAATGCTAGGATTGTTCAGACAATTCGACATATGTGGCAAAATATATACGAGCAACGCGGATCAAAGAGAGGCGTAGCAGGATGTCAAGGAGAACCTGCGCATCGATAGATGTGTCTGCAAAGACGCAGCATCCTATCAGCGCTACCTATCGATGGCCTGGATTGATTACCGGAAAGCTTTCGATTCGACCTCTCATGGACTTATCATTTGTCTGTTGAAAAGCTTGAAGGTGCATCCACACATAGTGAGATGCATAGAGAGATTGATGCCTCTTTGAAAAACTAGATTTATTATCTTATCTAGAAATTATCGTGTGACAACGAACAACGTCACCTTCCAGAGGGGCGTCCTGCTGGGTGATACCAGGAGCCCTTTGCTTTTTTGCATCAGACTTCTGCCTCCATCTCTCGCACTACGAAATTCTTCTGGGTACCTCTGTGGCGACACAAATCAGCGCGAGCATAAGGTCACACATGTATTTTATATGGATGACCTGAAGATCTATGCTTCTCGTAAAAGCAAACTTCAAACTGCTATAAATATAGTAAAGAAGTACACAGAAAAGATTTATGCCAAAATCAATCTGAAGAAAGGAAAGATTACTGGTGTTCCCAAGGACCCTGAGCTTGTGCATATAAGTGTTATTACAAATTTCAACACTGGAGAGGCCTAAACATACCTGGGCGTGCCTCAAAGCCGCATTCAGAACGTAACATCAGTGAAGGAGTCTCTCCAAAGCAGATACGAGCATCTTCTACGACAGACTTGGTCTTCCAATCTGTCAGCGTTGAACAAGGTATCTGCGACTAACATGCTTGCCGTCCCGGTTCTACTCTACTCGTTTGGAGTGGTCAAATGGGCCAAGAACGAGCTTAAGGCCCTTAATATCACCACACGCAAGATCATGCATATGCATAAAAGCTTGCATATCAATTCGTCAGTTCCGCAATTATACATTTCACGCCACCAAGGCGGAGGCGGACTTCTGAATCTCCAGTCTCTTCATAACCGAATTGTTCTAAGTACAGCTTACATCTTTGCGGATGGCAGAGATCCTCTCCTAAAAATGGTCAGGAACCACCAGATGATTGGCGAAGGAGCGTGCAAAGCCGCGGAGCAAGCGGCCGAGACCCTTGGCCTGAATTTTAACATCAGAAGTGAGGAAAGTGCATTAATTTCACCAACAGCTACTAGACAAGAAAATGCACGGAAACTTTCACAGAAATGTAGAAAAACAGTTCTTGTCGGAGGAACAAACTTTTGCTTTCCTGAGATCATTAGGATTTAATTCAGGTACAGACGTATATCTTTAGACATAATGCGGCCCTAAGAGTGCTTCATTGCCATCTTTGTCGCTCTTACGGTGTTGGCCGCGATCCTGCCCTGTTGAACGCTCCAAGGGAGATAGAGTCAATTGTCCAAAACGAGAAGTGCCAAATTTTCTGGAACTACGATTTTCGGACAGCAGTCTCCATTGCACAATCGAGGCCTGACATCGTTTTCCCAGACTTCGAGAAACGAACTATATTCGTGACCGAATTCTCGGCTCCGTCCAAATATAACATCCCTGCCAAGAAGATAGAAAAGGAGGAAAGGTATCAAGACCTTAAAAGAAAGCTGCAACGACTGTACCCGAAATATTCGGTACAAGTAATTGTCCTTGTGAGAGGTGCTCTCAGAAGTGCGAAACTATAACTGGTTCGTAACCTTAAAGTCATACCCGCGTGCCAAAAATATGCCAAGGCACTTGCGAGATGGATGCAGAAAGCTGCGATTCTTGGGTCACTTCGTGTCCTCAAGACACACGAGGGTTTCGCCAGCCTGTCGTTGTGATTTCATCGTGCCCTGTGACCACCCATCTCACGGTTGTGAGACGTGGCCATAAGTGTGATTTACCGGGGTTCTACTGGGAGTCGGTGTCATTTTTTGGATGGCGGTTGCTCTCAGTGGGACCCTGCGGTGGTTGTTTAACCCTTTTCTTTTCAATTATATATATAGTTGAAAGTTTTTCATAAGGACAACCGCAGGATTTCACCAGGAGCGTGTGCTTATCTGAAAAATTGTACCCGCTCCGAGCGAAATCGCGGTAAAATGTCAGCTGTAACGGCTCACGACCGTGTGACAGGTGTTCACAGTCTGCAACGAATTTAATACGACGATCCGGCAAAAGTCTCGTGCACCCTGAGAAGACGGAGCGACCGAAGGACGACCGCCTTCTGCATTTTCCCCACAAGTGTCTCAGCGTTTTGTTGACACGCAGGGATGCTTCTCAGGCAATTAGCCAGTGAAACCTTGACATCTCCAAGAGCGCCTTTGGATGTAGGTCGTTCCCGAATGAGTTGGACAACTAGATAGTATGTGTCCTAGATGCTCGGGGTGTGCATGACACGCTCTGCAGCTATCATCGGGAATGTCTTGGCTCAAAATATGGCGACGGTATACTAGAGTGGAAATGACACCGTCTTGACACCTTTTGTGTAATATTCTTCATTGTAAATCATAAACATCTTCACCTACCAAAGATTTCATGTGTTCTAATTCAGCTGAGTAATAGAAGGTTTAAGAGATATTTGCGCTGCTTCAACAAATAATGCCCAATGCTGTACTAGTTTTTTTTCTAGAAATATTTCCAGAATTGGTAAGCTGAATTACAGTGTCCAATTCTCCCATTTTTTGCTTTTCAATGCGATCTGTGGCATATTGGCCGCCGTAAATGCATATCTCGGTGTGACATCTGAATCATGTCCAGAAGTTTGTCAATGTCTTTTATGACTTTAAAAATAATTTTGGAAAAATTTGAAACGATAATATTCTCAAAGAGTTCAAATATCGTTAATCAAAGTCTAACCGTTGAATTTCGTATTACAATTATCTGCCTTGGCCCTACAAATATTGCAGAATCTGATAACAATTTCCAATCATTATCTTAAAAAATATATAGGCGCAAGAGTATTTCTACACTGCAAAGGCCTCTACACAGTGTCCATTTTTTGTGTGAGTGTTTTTTTTTTGTGACAGTGTCCAGCTTTTGGAGTTAGAAAATATTGCGTTATAAGATTAAAACTAAACATTAAGCTTGACTAGCATTCATAGAATCTATTGATATGTTGATATGAGGAGAGTACATATTGATTGTGTGCGTCACTCACACAAACCAAGAAACTAAGAATGTGTTCCGTATACGTATTATGTCACAAAAAATTCCAAAATCCTTCACTTTGAAGCAATTATAGATGTGTATTCCCTAGTTCTATTGATACATACGATGTCAAACAATCTTCAAAGAAGATACTAACAGTTTGTATATGGGTGGAGTAACGTTTGTATTTCATAATAACTGCAAGCCGCCTCTGGTCACTAGATAGCCAAACTTGAAGTATTATATTCTAATCCCGCTCTGAGACACAGCTAGACGATGTTGCGGTTTTCCCTCCCCACGTCCTTTGTTTTAATTTTTGAATTTGACAGTTATGTCGGTAATTGTCAGCAAATTAATTAGGGCAACAATTTAACGAAGAAAACCCGACAGATTCCTAGTGACAAACCGAAGTGTTATGTATTAGATTATCCACCAATGCGTCGAGAAAAATCTCATCATTTTCCTATAGATAGGCAAATGTTGCTAAAAGTTTAAAATAAATACCTCTTCAAACTTCAAAATATTCTTCTATTCTTTTACTTTCAGTTTTTTATAAAACACAATTTCATTAGAAACCCAAGACAAGAATAATTAGAAATTCATCAATAATTATTCTAATCAGTATATGGGGCATAATTTCTGAAGTGTACCCACCACGAAAATGAAAGTTGTCCGATAGGGCTAAAAATTGGCCTGATTGTTTTCCTATTAGATGGCACTCCTCACGTCAAAAATTAATTAATTTTGATAATTATTTATCAAAGTGGAGGGGGTACAATTTTTGGTTTTTTCAAGCAAAGCCTTACTTTTAATCGTTTGTAACTTTTGTCCTATTGCCTTAAACAAAATTTCATTCTAGATATTTTCGATATATTTCTTCACAAACTTTCTGGTGGCGATAACGATTTTTAGAAAAAGTAAAAATTTGACCCAAATTTTTGAAAATCGAAAATAAATTTGACTTTTTTTTCAAATTTGGGCACTTTTTTTCTTCAAATAGTTTTAAAAGAAAGCTGAGATTTTTTCCTATAAGACCCCCAATTTTCAGAGTGGCAAATTAATTCCTCTTTGAGTAATAGAACGATACGTAAACAAGATTCCATAATAGGGCGTGTGGCGCGCGATCTCCCCTGGTACGCTCACGCCAAAGATATTTGTGCAACGCTTTAGTGCCAGTTCTTTAAGGTAAGTAATATTATATGCTACTAGAATAACTGCTCTCTGCATTTGCGTGCATCATGAGAATGTCAAGTTGATGTTGAATGAAATAAATATTCAACATTTAAAAGAGGATACTGACATGGTGCTCAGAAATTATCACGTCTGTCTGGATGCTATTGTATGTGCTAACTCTTCAAGTTCCTGTCATTTAGGAGAGTGTGAAAACTGTCCAGGTACTGCAAACTTGAAAGATAACATCACAAAAGCTTTTGATGAATATTGTATTAATGAAGTGAGATTTGAAATTTGGTTACAGACCGACAGATGTACTCTAAAGACACTGGTAATGGATACTGATGAATTCCTAGATGATTTATGTGAAAGGCTGTTGAAATTAAGAACTCATCACTTTATTTCAAAGGAGCAATCATCTTTTTTCAAAAACCTGAAGGAAAATTTGTTGCCTAGGGAGTTTTTGATTTGCTTCGATTTCGCTGAGAATTACGCTGTCATTCACTGTGGTGATTTATTATAAAAAAGATGGAGAGCTCAAGCACGTAAGTACCGCAATCATATCTGATAACTTAGCTCATGGCATGGTGGCTGTTCACGAGTATCAAAAGGTAATAGTAGATTACTTGAAAACTCATTTCAGGCCAAAGAAAATCTACTATTTCACTGATGGTGCAGGGCAACATTTTAAAAATAAGAGTAGCTTTGTTAATCTCCAAGCCCACGAACAAGATTTTGGTATCCAAGCTGAATGGTACTTCCATAGTACATCTCATGGTAAGGGTGCATGTGATGGTATAGGAGCGAATATAAAGAGACAAGCAGCACGTTCAAGCTTACAATGTTCTCCGAAACATCACATACTCACTCACTATGCTTTGTTTCAGTGGGCAAAGAGTAACTGTAAGGAAACCGATTTTTTTTTCAGCAGCAAAGAAAATCATGCCTTAGCCACCGAGTTACTGAAAGCCAGATTTGACAAAGCTGTCACGATGCCAGGTACATTACAGTAACACTCTTTCATTCCCACTCAAGATGGAAAACTTGAACTCAAGAAGTTTTCGTCCTCTGAGAAATACGACATCTTCTCGAATGGCAAAAAACAGAAACCGCAAAAAAGGCCTGCAAAGAAAACAATTGTTGAAACTATCGCCAAAAAATCGAACAGAAAGACACATAATATTACCATATAATATTAGTTAACTTAAAAAACTGGCACTAAAGCGTTGCACAAAGATCCTCGGCGTGAGCGCACTAGGGGAAATCGCGCGCCACCCGCCCTATTATGGATTCTTGTTTACGTATCGTTCTATTACTCAGAGAGAAATTAATTTGCCACTCTGAAGATTGCGGGTCTTATAGGAAAAAATCTCAGCTTTCTTTTAAAACTATTTTCAAGGAAAAAAGTGCCCAAATTTGAAAAAAAAGTCAAATTTATTTTTGATTTTCAAAAATTTGGGTCAAATTTTGACCTTTTAAAAAAATCTTTATCACCACCAGAAATTTTGTGAAAAAATCTATCGAAAATATTTCAAGTGAAATTTTGTTCAGGGCAATGAGACAAAAGTTACAAACGTTTGAAAGTAAGGCTTTGCTTAAAAAACCCAAAAATTGTACCCCCTCAACTTTGATAAATAATTATCAAAATGAATTAATTTTTGATGTGAGGAGTACTATCTAATAGGACTACAATTGGGCTAATTATTAGCCCGATCGGACAACTTTCATTTTCGAGGTGGGTACACTTCAGAAATTATGCCCCGTATATGAATGTTTTCTTTGTTATTTCCTGGTTTGTTATAATTGAATTTACTTGTGATTAATTTCAAAATTTCTGAATTGATATGTTGGCTTAACAACTCCGATGATAATACAGATTCCTTCTAATTCAAAATTGATATTATTATTATTATCATCTTAGGGATCCAAAATACTGCTATGAGGCGCCACTGGCGACTATCGTCCTTCATTGTTAAAGCATTGGGTGACCAGAGGCTGGCAGCGAGTGACTTGGCAAACACCCTAACGTATCAAATTCGAACCTGTTAAATACCTATATATGTGACGACTGTGACTTGGAACAAAGAAACCAGCCTTAGGACCGAAAAATTGACTTTCCGGATTTTATTGATTCTGGTATAAATTATATTTATGGATAAATTGAATTTTCTGGAGCTCAAAGTTGGAAGGTGATTTTATTCGTATCGCGCTCGACTCTTGCACTAACACTCTTACGTCGCGTTTATGTGATACCTCGAAGCTCTAATACATTTGGTTCGGTTGATCACTACTTGATGCGCGCGATGAGACAGTTTTTCCAGTTTTTTTTTTTCAATTTTGTTTTATAAGTCATGATAAAACATTAAAATAACACATAATATTATTATTCATCATTGCTATCGGTCATGTCTGACCGTAGCCGACCGTAGTCAGCCCTTGTTCTCATTCCTATTTCTCGAGCCTTTATATATATATATATGCACCGCTCAACTGCGTTAGTACGAGGGTCCTTTTGCTACTGTCTTCCACAGACAGTCATTCAGTCTATGGCTATGGAAAAACTCTATATTCCACTTAAGACTTTAAATCTCTAATATCCCAATCAACACAGGCTGATTAAACAGACACTGGCGAATTTCTTGTTGGGAATCTTTTGGTGGAGATCCTGACGGAAGCAATAGTAAGAATGCCCTAACAGAGAATTTTTCAATGTACAATAAAATTAACTAAACTACAATATAACATGCAAAAGAAGAACAGTAACGTGAAGCCAATGTAAAATCCCATCATTTTTGGATTATTTATTGAAATATCAAAAACTATTTTAAAAATCCAGTCGCTGGCCAAAACGTAACTTTGATTTTCCTTCGTCTCCTTGCACTGCTCCCATCCTTCTTATCAGTTGGTAACCACCGGTTAACTTATCTAAAGTTTGTTCGCGGCCATTAAAAACGCGTACTGTTCTGGGCGGTACTTGTCTCTATAAACAAAGCTCAAACTTGTGACGTAATTTCATGAGAAAACTCGCAAAACATACATTTGTTACATAAAGTATCGTGTGTCACGCTCGACCATAAAAAACTATTTGCTGCCTAGGGGCACAATATACTATTATTTGAAAACTAAAAGTACAAAAATAGAGTATTATTTTATTCGACCTCTTCTAGTTATGAAAAGTGTCATTAAATATGATAATATATTTCGGTTAAAAGTGAGGTTACGTTCCCGCAGATATCTGCCATATCTATAGGTCCACGCAATCATTCCTATAACCATTTTAATATCCATAAAGTTTTTAATATTTTGAATGTACATACATCAGCGATGCTTAGAATGTATTCAATCAGCGTTAAAATAATCTAATTACTTCTGAGAATTAAAAAACATCATTAAAATTAAATTTTCTCATAAATTCTCAAAGCGTCAGTACTATACCGGTACGTTACCGATAATATTATCCGATTTCCAATTACCGAAAATTTAACAGCTCTACTTGTCAACATTTTTCCCGTAGGTGATGCCGTCACAAGCTCTATGCCTAATTCTGCGGTCGACAGATCTAGACCTTGTCTCGCTCTAGTACTTTAGCGGATTGTGTTTGAGCCAGAAAGTGTTTCCAGGCCTGGAAATACTTTTCGGCTGAAATTCATTTTCAGGAATTAAAACAGGAAAAAGTGCCATGGGCCCCGTGGTGGCTGTTTGACCTATTTCCAGAATTATATATATATATATATATATATATATATATATATATATATATGCGTGTGTGTATGTGTGTGTGATAATTTTTCATGAATTAGTTTTAAGTTTATAATATCTTGGGTAATTAATTTCGAACTAGAAGTTGCCAGCCATACTGTGATATGTGTGAACAAACTTTCTGTTCCAAATTTGAAAACTTTGTTTATAACAAATTTTTAAGATTTTACACAGTTTTTCAACAATGGATATAATGTAATAACCACTGGAAATTTTGTTGAGATTACATCAAGTTAACAGGGAATTTTTTATAATTGTTACTACCCGAAGAATGAAAGAGGATTAGTGAGCCAATACCTTTTATAGACATTTTCCTCTAAAAGAATCGTTATTATATAGGACAATTGAATCCGCTTGATGCTCCTTATGAAGAGGAAAGTAGTACCTGCTTAAAAATACCATCAACGAAACTCAGCGAAGTTTTCCTAGAGACTGAAATGCTTACGAAGGTGAACAAGGTCGTTAATACACCGTTTGGTTTGTACATTATAAGAGCAACATTTTTATTGAGCCAGATTCTTACAAAGGCAGCTCGTCTCTCACTTGTCCTTTTTTTTGTACCACTAACGAAAGAACATTTTGTACAGCGAAAATTGTTAATGAAAGGTACATAAAACATCTGCTCTAGAAGTAGAACTGATAAGTTATAAACTTTGTACAAATCTAGTTGCTAACTAAAAAACTTGAATTGGAAAAAAATATCTTTTATAATCTGAAATAATTGATAAGAAATTTCATCTCTCGCTGTATCTTTCCCACGCGCGTTGTGTCACAATTTATTCAAGTGCTACATATAAGATTTTGTAAAATAAAAAATCTGAATAGGAACCGTTAAAAAAATTAGTAACGCTTTTTCCTGTTAACTTTTTGGTAAACAGTAAATTAGGTTTATGACGCATTTTCGGGTGCTCTGCGCGCTCGGTCGTTCTGAACCGCATCTACAACTGAGTCCGGTGGTGTCACCCAGGTGAATAAGTTGTACCTAGTTTATATATAGTGAACAAGAAAATGATATTTTACATTTTTTTTATACGTTTTTCTGTGTAAAACAAACGAAAAATATCAGTGCTTTGTCCATTATATACAAGATCTTTATAACTTTTTCAAATGGAAATAGCTGTTCCCACGAGCAGCTAGGTGAAGGGTTCGTTCACCCTGGCAGAGCGCCGCGTGTTGGGATAAGGTTACATACTCTGATAAGTCGTCCGGTATTCCAGATTCACCGTTGTAAGACGGCTCACCCAGGTGCCATTCGGCTTTCTGAGCGGATCTTACGCCTCTGCTTGGAGGACTTTCCTTCGAGACCATCACTGGATAATTGTCCGCGAAAGCTTATTAAGTATTGCAACCATTTTTAGCAGCAACCCTTTATGCAGGGACCAAGCCTGCTCCGCTAAATTATGAAGGAACGCTCCTGTGCCTTGATGGTGTGAGATGTATAATCGCTAACGTAGGAATTGACATGGAAGCATTTCTGCATATGCATGATATTAGGCGTGGCGATATCGAGGGCCGTGAAGCACGTGCTTCACTGCTGAAACTCAAACCCACTCAAACTCAAACTGAAACCCCAAATGAGTATAGTAGACCTGGCACGGCAAGCATGTTGTTCGCAGATACTTCGTTCAACGCCGACGGATTGGAAGACCAATTCTGTCGAAATGACGCTTGTATCTGCTTCGGAGAGACTACTTCACTGATGTTATGTCCTAAACGCGGCACCTGAGCATATACGCGTATGTTGGCGGAAGCGTGTGCGTGTGTGACTTTTTCATCCTATGAGATTTTGAGAAGAGGAAGAAATTATGAAGATTCTGCGATGTGATGCATAATAATAATAATAATGATACCAAAAATTTATCTGTAAATGCAAGCACCTGCACGTGCTTGTAACCTGATATGGAGATAAGAGTGTTGTGAGAATGACACGAACGAATCCTTCTAATTGTTTTCATTCTTACGTATTTTTCATTGGAATTTCACTGCCCTCTACTAATTCAACTTCAAGAGAGTGGCCACCATCCCAAGCCTTTCGAGCTGAGCAGAGGAAAGTGGAGGTGGAACCGAAACATGTTGCCTTTGAATCGATTTTCTCTCTTTGGGCAGGCCTGTTATATTACATTGAAACAGAGGCGCCATATATCATATAATGTAAAAAAATGCATGGAAACCCAAATTCCTATTCTGATGAGGTCATAATTATAGCAGAAAATTTCCGCAAAATTAATGTTTTATATCAAATAATATTAGAACTAAATACAATTTTTTTAATCAGTTATATAACAGCAGTCATACAAGGAGGACTGCTTCTGAAGTATTGCGAGAATTATTATCTATTCAAGGAGCGATATCTTCTTCTTCTTTCCACATTCCAGCTGGAAGTTCACTAGTCATAAAGAAAACGTGGTGAATCTTCTACTCTCTCCATTATAGCCGCAAGTTCGCTAATCGTACGGGAAATTTGTATCTAGAACTCTCATTACCTATCTATTACATACATACATATTCATTGCGAAAGATGAATGTTCAACGAGCCTTGCAAAGGCTTGGCGATCGAATGGGCAAATCAATGACAGAAGCTCATAATAAAACCCTTTTCGGTTCCAACACAATAGAAGAATCAGCTGATTGCATTCTTGACGCCAAACATGTGACTGGTGCTGCCAACAGTTTTAGAATGTACGACAAGAATCAGCTAAAGTGCGCTCAATCTCCAGCGCATTCAGAGCCTATTCTGGTTTTCGAAGATTTTCTTACTTGGGCACCGACTTTGAAAGTTTTTCATGAAAAAAGTGAAAAAATAAAGAGTTTGCCTTGCTTTTTATGCGTCATCATGACTATCCTGGGGATTTAATCCGTTTCAATAGGAATCCTTCACCTCGCATATTTATTCTCATCATGCCTCACATGTTCTCAATGAAGCACAATATTGCTTGATCAACCAGAGGCAACGTATTAGTAAAAGAGGAAGATCCTCATCAAGCAATATCAGAGGCTCAAAGGTCAGCTTGAAAAATGCGACGAGCATGAAGTTGCTGCAGTCCGTTCTGTTACGTATGTTGAAAAAGCAGGACGTTGCACTGAAAATGCCACTGTTGCTGATCAACATACGAGTGATGACGAATATTAAGGCGACGGTATTGATGAAGTCGTTACCGTTAAAGAATTACTCCGTTCCACAGAGGCAGAGCTAACTTTTCAAGCATACAGTACGGTTCATCTGCCCACGCAGCCACGAAGAGGTGGCCTTTGCTTTAACCAACTCCTGAGGCCTTCAGAAGCATCGGGAGATAAAAACAACACTTATACAGAGTCTCAAGAGTACGAGTCTAAAATATATTAGAAAATGATTCTGTTGCTGAAACCTTCTAAGAAATTTAACAAACTTCTGACAGCAAATTTACTCACGTTTGAACGTTGCATAACTGCAAAACGTCATGAGTATGGAATTGTGGATATGCTCGTCAGAAATGAGATTCGCGTCACGGAATAGTATATTACATGACAAGGAGGAGAACACCGGCTTTTCATGATTAGGGCAGTATTTTTGGAACGAGTGGTAGGTGACAGCCGAAGGCCTGAGCCAATAAAAAGTTGCGAAAACATTGCCCGAGCCATGAAGACGGCTCTCCTTCATGCCATGTACTGTATTTTTTTGTTAGAGATGCGCAAAATGTAAAGCGTGTTCTGCTGGTGGGGGATTGAACGTGATATCTCTTTTCGAATCGGCGCAACCAAGCGTATTTGATAGCTGCTATATAATGTTAGACCTCATATCCTAACATCTCTGTTCTACTACGAGGTCTAATATTATATATGCGTCCGCTTACGCCGCTCGCAAAGAAAGAGTTTACGGTCAATCCGCAAGGAGTAGAACACGCTCATATTCTGTGTCTACCATAAAAATAATATACCCTGAATGGTTCTCTGAAACTGAACTTTGCCATGAACACAGATTTTTTGCTCTGAGATACCTATACAAAGCCAAGATGCATCGAGTTTGCGATATCGACAACAGTAATGTAATCTTTGCAAAGAAGAGCAAACTGCAAGAAAATGCTGCCAAATGAGCAGCAAGCGCGACTAAGCAAAAAGAAGAAGTAGTAGGTCATAGAAAAGTACGAAAGTTGAGGAACCTGAGGGAAGCTTGAGGGAACGCATCAGTGTTTATCAGGTAGAATATACCTTAATTTATTCCAAATTATGAGTTCATCTAGTTTTCAAAGTCGATGGGCACCGTAGATAATTCAAAATGTCGGACTAAATACCTCGGCGAGAGTAAAAAAAAAAACTGAAACAAAAGTTATATTTCTTATAAAAAAGTTATGAAAATTTTGATATAAAATACTTTTTTTGAGCCAAAATTCTACGGTTCCATAAGAACTCCAATAAGCTATACGACACGTTTAGGAATTCAAAATGGCGAGTCCAATATGGTGGCTGTATTTTAAAAATCCAGTGTTAAGTAACTCAGATTATTCTAATTTACTTGAAAATGATCACATGGGAGTTTTCGAGGTCGCTGCTTCGAATCTGTAACGAGAATACGAAAATATCAAATGGCGGATCCAATATGGCGGAAGTACGTCAAACAATCTTGCTTTTAGTTACTCAAATTGATCAAATCTGCTTGAAAATTATTACTCGGGGGTTTTCGCGGTCGCGGATTACAAATCTATAATGAGATTGCAAAAATAAAAAACGGCGGACTCAATATACCAGATATAATCAGAAAATGAACAAAAAATTTGGCTTCTCAATGCGCCGCGCCGACTCCGAACTCCATAATCTCATTAAACCAATATTCTCTGTTTTGAAACCCCCAACTTGGTTTTCACAAACATTTGTGTGTGGGATTCATTGAATTTGTTGGCTAAGAATAAATATTCAGTTTATCTATACGAAATATAGAAGTTTTAAACCATCAGGAGCATTAGAGTACCTTTTCATCAATAGCGATTTATCGTTTTCTACTACAAAGCAATTATTCCTCAATAATTTTGGGATCTAAAGCGTTGTCAAACCTTCTTTTTAGGGGCATACTGACTTTTCCATGCTCTTTTGGACTGTAGAACAAGGTCGTTAAATTCTTAAAATGTTTTTGACCCCATTTAACAAGTTTTTGAGGAGTTAGAATGGCTTCGCTCGGCTTACATGTTTTTAAAGTACTGTTTCGCACTATAGCTAAAACAAATGATTTTCTTTAGGTGGAGACTTTGTTTCGCATGCGGTATCAACATCTTCTGTACTGTATAAACAGCAGATTTATTATGTGTGCTATCTGATAAAAATACTACGATGTTTTGTTTAACTTCCGAGTTTTCATTATAGTAATATACTACAGGGAATGCAGTACATTGGTTCTTATTAAAATGAAACGCTTGTAACTCATCTTTACTATACGCATTTGAAATTTTCAGTGAAATCTATTACAACGAATACTTCACCGTTATCGAGATTGTTCTTTTTGTATTGAAAGAACTGTGACTGTTGTTTCGAAATAAATGAGGCCTTAAAAGCAATAACTTATTACATAATTATTTTAAGAAAGTCTGTTGTAAAGAGTATTAGAGTTCATTACAGAATTAAACATTATAAATTCTTCCAATAAATGTATAAAGCAATTCGCATTACGATTTTCAAAGTTTTACACTAGGATTCATACATGCGATTTGTCATAAGCAGCCCTCATAATCGTTTTTCAAGTTTTTCGAATACTTGGTGTGTTGCCTAATATCAATAGCATCCAACATTAATTTACATTTTTGATGAATCGTGCAGAAGCAGACGGAATTGGTTCCGCCGGCCCCGACAAGAATGCAATATTTCGGCGAAGTAGTGCAAATTTGTTGAAGCTCACTGGAAAGTCTGGGCTGATTTCATTATATTTGTTGTAAATTCCCCTTAAATCTGAAAGAAAAAGACATTTCCGCATTAAATGGCTGTCTTCATCGGTTCTCACAGAAACGTCTTTTTGGCCGGGCACGATTCTACTGTTCGCATCATCAGTATAAAACTCTTTTACGTTTTCTACAGTAGATTCCGGTAATGCTTTACCAGTCTTTGCTGTAATATCTGGTAAAATTCCCTTTCAAAGTTCTAGTTTTTCTGTAAATTTAGAAAAAGAAAGAGAAAGAAAAATGTGTTTTTTAAGATAAAGTATAAAGTATAAAGTAAGTAGTAGATAAAGTAGAAATAAATAAAACAATATTTTAAATTTCACTTGAAATTAAATTCTGAGAATTGAGAAAAAGAAAATATGTATTATCAGTTTGTTTTTAAATCTATATAAATACACTCCAAGTCCCATATAATACTAGTTTCGGGAATTGCCTTGCACTGACCTTGTTGCTAAATCGGTACCCTAGAAACGTGAACAGTCAGGGCCGCCTGAAACGTTTCTAATTGGAATGCATAATATTGCGCAATATACTCGACTGAGTACTTGCGCACTGCGGCCTTTTGAGGCGAGAGTCGCAACCGTTTCTCGCTCTGCCTACTGACAAACTGCGTGGGCCAGCAGTTCTAGAAATTACGAAACTAGACAGGCTTCTGTGGAAATTCGAATATGCTTGAAAGATGTTTAGGACTTTTAGAAGTTTGGAAGAAATTTCCCTTGCAACCTTCAAAAATTCTTTTAAAGCTTCTAAAGTTTGTTTTTCAAATCTTTAAAAATGTACGTTTCTAAAAATCTTTTAAAGTTTAAAATTCTTTTTGAATGTCTTCAATTCTACTAAATATTTCTTGAAATTGAAACATTTTTCTTTTAAATCATCTACAATCTTTTTCGAAATGTTAGGAAATCGTTTGATATGTTTAAAAACCTTTTTCAATTTCCTCCTAAAGTACATTTAAAAAAAATCTTCAACTATTTTGACTAAAATATTAAGAAAATTCTTTTTTCAAATTTGTCATACCTAATCCTTAGTCCTTTTCTAATCCTTAAAAATTATTCAAATTTTTCCTGAATTTTTCTTTAAATTCTGCAAAATTAAAAAAATGGCCCTAAAATCTTTCAGATTCTTCTTTCACAATTTTTAAAATCTTTTCAAATAATCTCTTCAAATTGATTTTTCGAAATGAAAGATTATTTTATTTTGGTCTAGGAAACTACAACATTTTTTCCATTTTCATGAAACCTTACGAAGTTCTTAAAAAATCTTTACAAGTTTTCATTATTTTTGAATCGTTTCAAAACTTCTTAATATCTCTTAAACTTACTCAAATTTTTTTCTAAATCTATATAATCTCTAAGAATTCATTACAGAACAATTCTTCAAAATTTGCCCATCAATATTAAGAACATTCTTTTCAATCTCTGACAACCTGTAAAATTCAGTTTACCTGAAAAATTTTTTAAATCCTGAAAAATAAAAAAAATTGTCTCAAACTCTTCCATATTCTTCTTCCACGCATTTTGAAATATCTAAAACTTATCATTGTTCTCTTCAAATATAACCTAAATCATTAAAATTTTTCCGAGAAATCTTAAAAAAAAAATTAATGTCAAATCTTTCATAATTATTAGAAAGCTTCTCATTTTTTTCGAATTCTTCAAAATAAGTTTTTGCCCATAATTTAATTTTTCTTATCTCTTTAAAAATGTAAGAAAGTTTACAAATTATAGTGTATCAGCGAAATGTTGAAAACAGAATTATTTCCTATTATTGAAAAATCATTTACAATTAAAATTTTTCTTCTATCAATAATAAAGTTTGGAAACATGTAGAAATAAATTTTAAGATGAAGTAAAATTATTTATTTAGAAATTTTGATATACAAAGTTAATGGTGCAGAAAATTCATAAATGAAAAATGTTACGTGCTCGGGTCAAAATACCCCCCCCCCCCCTCATAACAGACCATAAAGAAACACGAACCCCCTGCCCCCCTTTTAGTGTTACGTAATATGTGAACGCTCCCTATCTCCCTCAGAGCGTTTGGCAGGGCAGGGTCGCGGCCAACACCGTAAGAGCGACAAAGATGGCAATAAAGGACTCTTAGGGCCGCATTATGGCTGTAGAGATGAGTCGTTCCCGCGTGAGTGGGACACGCAGATAGTGTCTCTTCCAGGTACTCAGTGTGTGTATGACACGCGCTGCACCTATCGGTGGGAACTTCTTGTTTCTTGACGTAAAATGCGGTCACGGTATACTAAGGTAGAAATGTTATCGTCTTGGCATGTAAAAATGAAACCCTCTGTACCTGAATTAACTCCTGATGATGTGAGGCAAGCAAAGTTTGCTCATTCGACCAGGACTGCTCTTCTACATTTCTGTGAAAGTTCTCGTGCATTTTTTTGTCGAATAGCTGTTGGTGGAATTTTCCAACCTCTGCTTTCTTTACTTCGGCTTTTAGAAGTGAAGCATCTAGAAGGAGTAATGAACTTTCCTCACTTCTGATGTTAAAATTCAGGCCAAGGGTCTCGGCTGCTTGCTCCGCGGCTTTGTAAGGGAACGCTCCTTCGCCAATAATCTCGTGGTTCCTGACCATCTTTAGGAGAGCATTTCTGCCATTCTCAACGATGAAAGCTGCACTTAGAAAAATTCGGTTATGAAGAGACTGGAGATTCAGAAGTCCGCGTCCGCCTTGACGGCATGAAATGTTCTTCGTCCATTGAACCACCCCAAACGAGTAGAGTAGAACCGGGCCGGCAAGCATGTTAGTCGCAGAAACCTTGTTCAACGCCGACAGATTGGAAGGTCAAATCTGTCGAAGAAGATGCTTGTTTCTGCTTTGGAGAGACTCCTTCACTGATTTTACGGCCTGAATGCGGCTTTGAGGCACGCCCAGGTATGTATAGGTCTCTCCAGTATCAAGATGTCTGATAACACTCATATCCACAAGCTCAGGGTGTGGATGTACCTTTAAGCTTTCCAACAGACAGATGATAAGTCTATGAGAGGTTGAATCGAAAGCTTTCCGGTAGTCAATCCGGGCCATTGACAGGACGCGCTGATGGGCTGCAGCGTCTTTAGACACACCTGTCAATTAGCAGGTTCTTTCGACAGCCTGCCACACCTTTTTTCGAGCCATGTTGTTCGTACATCTCTCGCCATACAGGCTCATTTCGTCGAACAATCCTTTTGTTTAGGACAGCTGTAAAGATCTTATACAGTGTGTTCAAACAAGTTATTGGCCTGTAATTCTCTGGGTTGGACAAGTTGCCTTTTTTTCGGCAGGAGTATAGTGCGTCCTAACACCAGCCACTGCGGAATGGGCGTCTCCGACTTGAAATATGAGATGAATATGCGGGCCAAATGTTGATGTGTAAAAGTAAACTTCTGCCACCAGAAGTTATGGATACAATCTGGTCCAGCAGTGGAAAAGTTCTTCGTGCCTCTAAGTGCTTTTCCACCTATTCGGCAGTGATTGGTGGACATTCCTCCTCAGATTTTATGAGCTTGTCGCAAAACTCCATGAAGCAGATGATATTGTCAGTATCTTCTTTCAACTCTAGTGTTTTCGGGATCTTGTACACCTCTTTCCAAAAAGACTCTACCTCCTTGGACTTGGGTGGATTTTTTACAGAAACAGCTGCAGAAATGCGATAGGTCAGCGAGAAACTGTTGATTCTCCCTGGCCAATCTCTCCTTCTTCTGTATTCTCCTCCTTGCGTTTGATAACAGCCGTATTTTGTCAACAATACGCTGCTTGATGGTGAGCAGCTTTGACTTGTTTAGTGTGTGATTGAAGATCCTTATTTCTTGGGCGAACTTTCGAACCCTTTCCGTGAACGGTCTACCAGATGTTATGTAGTCAATCACACATTGAACACGGGACGCATTCTGTGTTGCCCATCCAATCTTCTTGTTCAGTTGATGCAAGCGTCTTTTGGTCTTTTGATCCATCGTCGGTTTTAGCCTTCGATTTAAATCAGCCAAAGCTTTCGCAACACCATAAACTGAGCAATTGATGGTCCAGAGATCGGACTCTTGCGAGATATCTCCACGAAGGAAGGCATGCATTTCAGCTAGATCTTGGGGCTTAGGAGGAACTTGCATGTTATTGTTCCTCCTGGTCCTGAAATCGCGATTATCTCTCAGAAGGTGGTTGTTTTCCGCGGTTGGTCTTCATGTCGCCTTCTCATCTTCGTCTGCAGCTTGATCAAGCAGCGGTTGGGGAAGCGCTCCGCGTATATATCCATTTTTCCGGAAGTTGGCGGCTTGATTTTGCAAAGACTGATGCGAAGTGTACTGAAGCTGTGGGTGTTTCTGGCACCACAGCGTGTGTATACACGCCATAAAGCCTCCGCAAACAGGGATAATGCTGGCATCGTAGCAGTCTAGCACGTCATCACTGAGTTGATCCATCCACTCAATGTTGGCGTTTCGCCGTTTCGTCGTCGTGTTTGGATCTAAATTATTTTCAGCACCCTGAACTCTAGGATGATCGGCATTGTTTGCCGACCCATTGTCGGGTGCTCTGCGCGTTTGATCGTTTTGAACCGCATCTACAACATTTTGGTGTTTGGGTGGTTTCATTGTTGTTCCCACGAGCAGATAGGGAAAGGGTTCGTGCATCCTTGTAGAGCCCTGCGTGCAAGGATAAGTCGGGTACTCTGAGAGGTCACCCGGTATCCCAGATTCACCGTTTAAGACACCTTACCAACCTTGCCAACGGCGATACTACGCTGAAAAAACCAGTTCTCGTCAGATCACTGCAGTTAAGCAGCGTTGGGCGCGGTTAGTACTTGGATGGGTGACCATTCGAAAATACTGCGTGCTGCTGGCCCACCGAGGGTGGGCCAACTACTACTACTACTACTACCTAGGTGCCATTCAGCTTTCGGCACAGTTGTTACGCCTTCGCTTAGGGGTTATTCCTTCGGGACCATCCCTGGACAATTTTCCGCGACTGGTTATTAACCATTGTAACCATATTCAGCAAAAAGCCTTGGTACAGGGACCGTCTATCCACAACCCGAGGACACGTTCGGTAGCTTTGTTATAGGCCCTACGGTTTGATTCTGTGACTCTGGGATACCGGGCGACCTCTCAGAGTATGCAGTCTTATCCTTGCATGCGAGGCTCTACAAGGATGGACGAACCCTTTTCCCTAGCGGCTCGTGGAAAAAACAATGAAAACACCAAACATAGTTGAAGTAAGCGCGGTTCAAAACAATCGAATTCGCAGGGCTCCCGGCAATGGCTCGGTCAACAATGCCGACTACCCTAGAGTTGGAGGAGCCAATCAAAACGAAGTCAATGCGATTGACCGGCAGAATCTCATTGCTTTCAAGTGGACAGATCGACTCAGGGATGACCTGCTGGAGTGATATGATACCAGTAATTCCCCTGAACGAGAAGGTTACATGGCGCCACTGCATACTCGGTGGTGCGAGAAACACCCAGAGCTCTCGCATTTTTCGCAAAAACGTCTGCGAAATCGTGCCGAGGAACTCCGGAAAAAGGGTTATATGAGCTGAGCGCCTACTCAACCGCAGCCAGAACAAGCCGGTAACAGAGAAAGAGAGGCGACACTGAGACCAACCGCGATCAGGTATCCAATAGAGGAAGAGCGATGCTTCTGGACCCGGAGAAATATCAATATTCAGGTTTCTCTCAAGCCCAATGATCTGGCTGAACTGGATGACGAGCTGCGTGAAGATTTTTCCAAAGAATCCGACCTCTGGACTATCAATTGTAGTGTGTATAATGCAGCGAGAGTTTTGGCAGATGCAAACCGTAAAACAAAACCAATGGTTGAACATAAGACCAAGAAGACGAATGCATCAACTCAGCAAAAAGATAGGCTGGGCAAGGCAGTACGCGTCCCACATTCAGTGGGTGATTGACTACATAACATATCGCAGGACTTTCACTGCCAAGGTGCGACAGGTCGCGCTCAACAAGTAAAAGCTACTGACCATCAGGCAGCATATTGTTAAAAGAATAAGAGTACTATCTAACGCTAGGAGAAGTCTAGAGCGGAAAGAGCGGTGGGTCAGAGAAAATCAATATTTTTTGTCTGACTCATCTCGACTCTTCCAAGACTCCAGTTACTGTCGTCCACCCGCCCACACCAGAGGAGGTCGAGGCATTTTGGAGAGAATTCTTCGAACTTCAGCATCCACCAAAAGAAAACTCAAAGAACATAAATAGCTTTAAGGAGCTGTGTAGGGCCCTCATAACACATGAGGAGGAATGCCCACCTATCACTACCGGGGGGGGTGAAAAACGTATTAAAAGGCATGAAGAACTATTCCGCTCCGGAAGACGGGCAACTCAGCTGACCCTAAGAATTACGGGCCAATAAATTGTCTGCACACACTGTATAAAATCTGCACAGCAATCCTAAATGATAGGATTGTTCGAACAATTGGACCTGTGTGGCGAGAGATGAACGAACAACACGGCTCAAAGAAAAGCGTAGAAGGATGTCGGGAGAACCTGCTCATCGATAGATGTGTCTTTAAAGACGCAGCATCCTATCAGCGTTACCTATCGATGGTCTGGATTGATTACTGGAAAGCTTTCGATTCAACCTCCCATAGGCTTATCATCTGTCTGTTGGAAAGCTCAAAGGTTCATCCACACATCGTGAGGTGCATAGAGAGATTAAAGCCGCTTTGGAAAACCAGATTTACTATCTCATCTGGAAAACATCTTGTGATCACTAACAGTGTCACCTTTCAGAGAGGTGATTTTTAGGGTGACACCATGAGCCCTCTCCTCTTTTGGGTACCTCTGTGGCAAACCTGGAAATCAGAAGCATAAGGTCACCCATGTATTTTACATGGATGATCTTAAGATAAAGCTAAAAATAAAGAGAAACTGCATCTAGCTCAGACATTGTCAAAGAGTAAACTCAAGGGATTGGTATGAAGTTCGGGTTATTTCTCAAATGCGCCAATGTTTGTTTGAAGAAAGGAAAACTTATCCCCGAAGACACTGAGCTCGTCGACAGAACCGCTGTACGATAACTTGGCGCTGGATAGACCTATACACACCTGGGCATGCCACCGAGACGTATTCAGAACGTGACATCTATAAAGGATACTCTCCGGTGCAGATACAAACGTTTAATCCGACGGATATGGTCTTCCGAACTGTCGGCGAGGAACAAAGTATCTGCGAGGAACATGCTTGCCGTCCCAGTAGTACTCTATTCATTTGGAGTGGTTTCATGGACGAAGGACGAGCTCAGATCCCTCGATATCGGGTCCGTGACTTTACATCTCACGCCGTCAAGGTGCTCGCGGAATACTGAATCTTGAATGTCTTCAGAACAAGATTATTCTGGGTACAGCACATATAGACGCAAATGGACAAGACCCTCTTCTTAAAATGGTCCGGAAACACGAAAAAGTGGGCAAAGAGGCGTTTCTGTACAAAGCAGCGGAGGAGGCTGCTGAAACACTCGGCCTTAACTTCAATATCAGGGGTGAACGAAATGCATCAAATCTTATCCATCTTGAGTAGGGTAGACTGGGTACGGTTGTGCCAGGGTACGGTTGTGACAGTCGTCATATTAGCGTAACTATAAGGAATACCCGGTTGAGTGGAAGGGGAAAGAGGAGCGGCAGGCCCTTCTGAACATGCGTCACAGCATTGCGTCAATTTTTGCGTGACATTGAAGCTGTCAGAGGACGACATTACTTTTTAACAGCAAAAAGTAAATATTTTTATTCGATTTCTTTTAGTAATTGTTGTTATATGTGCACAGATAGAATAACAAGTGTTTTTCCTCTTTATAGGTTAAACATTAGTGGTTAAATAGAAGTGATTACTTTGTACGTGAGAAGTTGTAGGCTCCGGAAGCTACGATCATGGTTCTTTAA
>CAKNYM010038508.1:0-15643 GCA_932195095.1 Andricus curvator | reverse complement strand
AGGCATATATATAGGTGAAGGGGTAGTAAAAAGCACAGATGGTATTTTCTATGCCTATGCCTATAACACCACTGACGGAGAAGTTGAGATGACCCTATCACCACAGGGGATAATTCCTTTCGAATACTGTGAATTCCCCGGAGAAGAGTCATCCAGTTCGGATGCGGAACATTTCCCAGAAAATGGAGCATTAAAGCCAATCAAGACTCGCAGCGAACGTGTTACTGAAGTTCTACACACCGATCATCTTAATGCTGAGGAGAAAGAACTTATACAAGGTTGGGTCAATGACTTCGCTGATGTATTCCATATACCTGGAGAAACGCTAAATATCACGAACAAGATCCCATATCGAATTCCGACGCTAGATGATGCAGTGGTATCGAGGAAACCGTATCGCCATCCTCTAGACGCACTGGATCAAATTGACATCCAAATTGAAAAACAACTTAAAAGTGGTGTTATTCGGCCGTCACAATCACCGTACAATGCGCCACTAATGATAGTTCACAAAAAATGGACGCCTCGGGGGTGAGAAAATACCGGGTCGTTATCGACTACAGAGTCCTCAATGAAAAGGTAATTGGCGACGCCTATCCCTTACCTAATATTACTGAAATACTAGACCAAGTAGGACGATCACGCTATTTCACAGTATTTGACCTGGTGAGTGGGTATCATCAAGTCGAAACTCACCCAGAAGATAGGGCTAAAACCGCATTTTCTACTCGGAGAGGACATTTCGAGTACTTACGAATGCCCATGGGTATAAAAAATGCTCCAGCAACCTTCTAACGCCTCATGGACAATGTCTTGAAGGGGATGCTTGGCACGGAAGCCTTTGTATACTTGGATGATATCGTGATCTGTTCGGAAGCTGTATAGTCCAGTCAATATGTAGTTTGAGATTGCAAAAGGTCGGGATGAGACCAAACTTGGCAATTATCTTCATTTTGGTGTCCTAATCAAAACCCGAAAAAGATCCCACAAATCAGGCTCCTGCGAACAAAATGGCGGCAAAAATCGCGTTTTTTCTATATATCTCGTTTCCAATGCACTTTAGAGCAAATATAGTCTGCAAAAAGTTATACATACATACATTGATTAGCAGTTCGAACTCGAAAGTTCACTGCCTCACTACCCGATTCGGGTAGTGTTTCTAGGTGGATATTTACTACCAATGTGGGCCCACCACACCCACGACGGGCCAACAGCATGCAGGTATTCCTGAACAGTTACCCATCCAAGTACTAACCGCGCCCAACAATGCTTAACTTCAGTGATCTTACGAGAACTGGTGTTTCCAGCGTGGTATCGCAAAAAGTTATAGAGAATATAATTACCTATCACTTTTGTCATAAACAAATGTTTCTCATATCAATAGTTTACGAGTTATGGTAGAGAAAAGCGGGGCACTTTTTTGCAATTTGCAAAAAATGTCAAATTTTACCTCGAAATTGGAAAGATTATTTATTGTTATCGTTATTATATTACTAATATATCATTATATATGTATCAATAATATAATATATAATTAATTTATCATATTATATATTACACGTACATATGTAAGTATGTATGAACTTGCCGATATGTATGGAATATCCACATTTACTCGTTTCCACATTACCTTTGAGGTAGAGTAAGTGAAGCGTTTTTTTTTAAACGTGGTATCCCCAGTAGGCCTAATCCACAAGTGTTTTCTTTCAGAAAAGCAGCAAAAGATGTTCAGTTCTATCCAATGTTAGATAATTACATTTTTGGTTTTAATCTTTTAGAGCGCCTGGTTGGACTTGGAAGACTTCTTTTTGAAGGCCTGGATGGGCCAGGTTGATTGATGTCCTCTTGAAGGTCAGCAGGATTTTCTTCGGGATCACCCTCCTCCTCCTCAGCTTCTTCTTCCTCTTCCTCCTCCTCCTCCTCTTCTTCTTCTTCTTCCATTGATGCTAATATTTTTTTTTGAAATGTCGACTGCTCCAAGCTCCTCTTCAGTTTCCTCCTCTTCGTCAGAGTCTGCTAGGATTTCTGAAACGTTTTCGCAGGAGTTTCCATTGCAGAACGAGCAGATGATGGAGCATTTCAAACCTGCCTTCCTGCAGCCACATTTCAAACCGCATCCTGTTTTGCACTTACAGGAATTAAATTGCAATAATTCCTCTGGAGCAGGATCTTTTTTGGTTGTGACTGGCGTAAGTCCGTGCTTACTTCGCTGCCATCCCCATTCCTCTGGATTTTTTTTATTGTCCATACATGCGTGGACTTGATGGTAGGTCCGTAACGAGTGTTCTCGTGCAGCTTCACTTGACGGTGGCAATGCCTGTAAATTAAATTTACTTTTTGTTATTGATCGTCGAAAATGAAGATAACGAAGAGAGCCCAGCGTGGAATTTTCTAGGGAAGAGCCGTAGAGGGCAAGGATGAAATTTTCTCCTGAGATAGTAACGAGTTCAGGATCTGCATTTGGGTCTTTAAAGATTTCTAGATCCTTCTTCAACTGTTAGTTCTTTTAAAGTGTATTTATGAACTTTACTTTTCCTTTGCCGTACATTGCAGAGGTTGTGTCACTGCCACTAAATGCGTGTAAGAAGAGTATGTTTTCGGCTATATCTTCGTCAAACTGGAAACTTTCAGAAGAGTATATTTTTTCATGAGTCTCACCTTTGCTCGGTTTTTTCAAGAAAACATTTGAATGCTCTTTTGTTAACGCATTCATGACAACTAGAAGATCTACGTCTTCACCTACGATGAATACCGAGTCAAATGATGGAGACATACTGATTGCTGTGTTGACGATCAATGTGTCTGCATCTTCCGTAGCTTGCTTCACTGTAAAGTCAGACTCCTCGAACTTCTTTTTCAGTATTGAGATCAAACGGATTTTTTTTTGTTTCGTTGGACAGAAATTTTTCTTGTGTGACAGTTGCCACCATCGACTCTTCAAAATGAATGTCTGCACAAGTATGTTTTTTTGAGCGACGTAATCTTTCAGCATTCTTTGTGCTCTTGCTGGCTGCATCAGGTGGATATCCATCAAAAATAACAATTGCATTTGCACCATAATAAAATAAAAATTATGCTATCATCTTCAAACATGAATTTTTAAGAATTAATACGGAAACGAGTAATGTAGATATTCTACACTTATCGGCAAGTTCATATATACTTGCACATGTACGTGTGTGAGTGTATATATATATATATATATAATATGATATGATAAATTAATGATATATTATATTATTGATACATATATAATGATATAATAGTAATATAATAACGACAACAATAAATAATCTTTCAAATTTCGAGGTAAAATTTGACATTTTTTGCAAATAGCAAAAAAGTGCTCCGCTTTTCTCTACCATAACTCGTAAACTATTGATATGAGAAAAATTTGTTTAGAACAAAAATGATAGGAAATTATATTCTCTATAACTTTCTGAAGACTATATTTGCTCTAAAGTGCATTGGAAGCGAGATATATGAAAAAACGTGATTTTTGCCGCCATGTTGGCCGCCATTTTGTTCGCAGGAGCCTGATTTGTGGGATCTTTTTTGGGGTTTGATGAGGGCCCAGAAATGAAGATAATTGCCAAGTTTGGTCTTATCCCGACCTTTTGCAATCTCAAGCCTTCTTTGTGTTTCCATTGACTGGACTAGTAGAGGAGCACGATAAGAAGGGTCGGAGAATCTTCAAACGACTGAGGGAAGAAAACCTCAAATTGCAACCAGATAAATGCGATTTCCTTCGCACCGAAATCGCATATTTAGGACACATCATCAGCAGCGATGGAGTGAGACCTAATCCAGAGAAAATTACCGCTATAACGAATTTCCCTAGGCCCAGAACTGTTAAAGCGATCAGACAATTCTTGGGGCTATCAGGATATTATCGGCGATTTATCCAAAACTACGCAAAATTAGCGAAACCTTTAGCAGATTTGCTAAAGAAAGATGCTAAGTTCATATGGGGACCAGAATAAAAGCGAAGTTTTCGCAAACTACGCACTTATCTCTGCCGCGAACCCATTTTGTAATACCCCGATTTTAACAAAATCCTTGACGCAAGAAAAGGACTCATGGATATGCCTATCGCATATTATTCAAAAATAATGGGTCCCACTGAACAACGCCATTTCAAGTCTGAAAAAGAATGTCTGGCTGTTTCTGCGTCAACAGAAACTAATGACTTCACCGAGTCTGATAACTCCGCCTCCATGCAAGCTAAACGAATTAAGGGCTTAAAACAAAACGCTTCAAATCATTCGGCCCTTTCAAGCAAACCCAACAAGGACGATGGAAGAAATGGTGTTAAGACTATATCCGCCGATGTGGCCACTTACAGGGCCTTGCCATTAAAACAATCCTCGACTAAGGACAGTGCCAAGAAAGGTAAGACTCCCGAAAAGGATATTAACGAATCAGAAAAGTTAGGTCGACCCACTCGATCTGGAAATCAACAACCATTGGAAATGCCAAAAGCTACACCCACGGGACTAAAGCCGGTACTAACTAGTTCCAGACGAAGACCATCTATTCTGAAGCTGGCCGCCGTACGTCCTAAGGGTTTAGAAGGAAGACACCCACGGCCATCCACGGCAAGCACTTGACCCGCGCCCGGCAGAAGAAGAACGGATAAGGTCCCCGAAAAAGTAGATTTAGACAAACCTTATAAGCCACCTCCCTATCTAAAAATGAAAGATATTAATCAAAGCGGAATAGCGAGCCGACTCAAGGAACGAAAGAAAAGAGTGAAAAGTCCTAAGCCCCTCGCATACACCTCAGAATCGTCATCAGCGAATGAGGCGTCTTCTGAAAGCGAGGAAGGCAGCGAATCAGATCCCCCAGTATATCTAAAGAAGCATAGTCTTCTCCCCAGTATTGACCCTAAACTATCAATACAAAAACAGGATCGACAACCTCAGAGTGCACCCCCAACCCTACTCAACTCTTGATTCCCAAGTCTATGCGATAAAACTACGGATGTATATGTAGACGGAGCGTGTATTTATAACAAGAGCGGAGAACCGGAGGGCGGCATAGGCGTGTGGGTTGGCCACAATCATCCGTGGAATATTTCCAAACCCGCTACCGAGAGGCAAACGAATAATGCCGCCGAAATCCAAGCTGCTACAGCAGCCGCGAGGAAAGCGATTGAAAACTGCATCAACAAACTGCGGATACACACGGATTCAAAGTTCCTTATCGACAGTTACACCAAATGGATCCCGAACTGGGAGACAAACGGATGGATGACCACTGATGGCAAGCCTATTATTAATCGGTCAGAGTGCGAAGAACTAAGGAAAGCACTAAAGAACCTTAATGTGACCTGCAACCACGTCCCTGGTCACCAAGGGATAGAGGGCAATGAGATGGCTGATTATCTGGCACGAGCAGGTATCAACAGAAACAATGATGCGCCAGACAATCAAGCTCCAGAATCCAGTACATTCCAGAAAGAACAGGGTGCCTACGCCCACTAGCAATACAGACCCTATAGTTTATGTCAGTCCCCCTGCCGAGAGCAGTGAAGATAGCGACGACAGCGATGACGGCCAGAGTGACAAAGGCATAGAAACAAAACCACTCGAACCTATAATGGAAAGGACAGAGATTCAACGGTCCATCTCCAAATTTGACCGATCGTTAGAAGATCACCAGTCTTATTTTTGGGACTAAGAAGGACTTGACGAAGCCCCCCCAGATGAAATCCTTCAAATAGAACGCACCGCGGTATCGGAAGGAGAAGATGACCAAGAATTACTAATCTCCTTGCAGAACATGGATCCATCTACCGACGCTGACGACCCCCTTCCTGCTAGAGTAAACGCATTCCTGGAATCCTTTCGTAGGCATCTTGATACGAAAGACGATTCGAAATCCGAGGACACGGCATTAGACACGGGAAGCCTATCCGAAACAAAAAATTCCGGGGTGGACAGGAGAAGTACAGTTCGGTTTAAGGACGTACCTGAGGTAATAGAATCTCCCATCGGAGGGACACAACCCTCAAGGAGATCCTTATTCCAGACGCCAATGTCCTCAGCCATACCCGTTGCTAGTTCAACTCCAGCAACCGACAGTGATAACATCAGAGGAACCAATCACCGAGAGTGGATGTGTGACAGCAATAAGTACCCTATACTCCCGCGGCAACTTAATCAATTGAGACCCAGTCCAGGGAAGGAGGGCATTACCCCTTCATTACGAACCACGCTAAACTTACATCTACCATACCTAGATAATCCCTCTTCCTCTTCAGGCAGAGAGGATCCTATACCAGATGCAGAGCAAAAGGTCAAGTTACCGCCGCCCGCCCCAGACAAGGGCGTGATACAGCACGAATGGGCTGAACCTCTCACATATCGCAGAGACAATGACGCCCATTTAATTTCGGAAGACTGTGAACCAACCAACCCCATTTTCAAACTATTATTAGCTACAGAGCGCGTTTATCCACAAGATCTGTGGGAAAATAGGCCTCAAAAGAGACAGGTCTTGATTACACCTTGTGGGAAGAACAAAGTGTACTCCATTGTAGTGAAAAGAAATCACTTTGACGAAGTTGACTGGAAAGATGTGATTTCAGGACTAGAGTGCCTCAAGACAGCACTGGTCCGAGACAAACAAAGAACATATCGAATGGCCAATTCGGGAGATCTGCTGGGTACCTTACCTCAGAATAGGATGTCCGAATTACTAGCCGACATATTCCGGGGTGTTAATGTTACCATTACCCTATGTCACGGCAGGCTGGAGGTCCCATCCGAAGCACTGAGACGGATACGAGAACGATACACGTGGCCGGGTATGCGAAATGACATTAACGATTATATTAGACACTGCAAGAGCTGCCTGGAAAATAAACTCGTGAGGGCACGTACGCGTGAACCAATGGTCATTACAGATACCCCGATCAGCGTATTTGACAGAGTGTCCCTCGATACTGTCGGTAAACTCGCCACCACTCCCAGCGGTAACAGGCACATACTGACGATGCAAGATAATTTCAGTAAGCTTTGCATAGCCGTACCTTTTCCTGACATTAAAACAAATACAATCGCACACGCGGTTGCCACGCACTTGTTTGCACAATACGGAGCCCCTCGTTGTATTCTTACGGATCGAGGAGGAAGCTTCGTAAGCAGACTGATGCACAAGCTAAGAAAAATATTCGGGGTCAAGGAGATTACTACGTCTGGGTACCGCCCACAAACTAATGGTTCCCTAGAACGTAGCCACTTCGTACTTACCGATTATATCAAACATTACGCGAAAGATTACGATGACTGGGATAGGTTACTACCCTTCGCAATGATCGCGTATGATACATGGGTACACGAATCTACCAACTTCACCCCCTTTGAACTAATATACGGAAAAATTGCGCGCCTACCCAGTTCCTTCCCATCAGAGGAAAGACTAGAGACCTACGGATCTTACTTGCGTGACTTGATAATTAGACTGAATGAAATTCAAAAAATTACAGCTAAAAACATGATAAAAGCCAAGGAAAAGTCAAAGGTACACTATGATGAAAAGGCTAGGCCACTAAACGCAAAGGTCGGTGACAAAGTTATTATCTTCAAAGATGTAAGTAAAAATAAATTTAATAAACGTGCGACCGGAACTTATACAATCGTGGGCTTCACTGAAAACCACAATGTAATTCTGGAAGCCGACGATGGTACAAGGTTCACGAAGCACGCGGATAAGCTCTTGGTAACCTACTCCTGGTTGTCAATCAGAATAATACTATGTGAGACTCTAACCATTTATGTCATTTATGTCTAGATTATCCATCTTCGCCCTCGTTATAAAGCAAAAACAAAACAAAAAAAAAGGGGGCAAGACAATCATGTACGTACTCAAACAACAGGACGTGCTAACAACGAGTTGTATTCTCTGGATCACACTCACGATGGCAGAAGATGTATTCCAGAACCTGCAATTCCAAGCTACTACTGGGATCTTCTACGAACGTCAACACATCCTACGCAGACGAGTTAGTAACTGGAGGGTCAACACCTTTCTACACGTAACTAAGTTGCAGCATACGCTCACCCGTTACCAAGAACGAATTCACAACCTGCCCAAAGATTGTAAGTCCACACTAGTCCCTCAATGCACTCGGCTACTCGGAGAATATAATTTGAATCCGAAATTAGCAGCAGCCAACCGACTGCAGGCTAGCATCAATCGAGAACTAGATGCACTACATTATCACGCTACCAAGACTTCACTACTTAGCCTACCTGCGGGAATGAGAAGCAAAAGAACCACTCCAATGCTGGGATTCCTAGGAGGATTAGTAGGACCAGTCGCGGGATTACTCACCTACGACGACGGCCAGGCCATGGAGGAAAAGATTAATGACCTGAACATAGCACAAGGGAATCTCTCACACCTAGTTGGCCAACAAACACATGTAGTTCGGTCACAACTAGAGGAACTACATAAAACTGGACAGGGCCAAGATGACCACACAAGCCCCAACTCCAACACGAACTGCGGATCTCAGTTCAACACTTCAACAAAATTTCAAGTGCCGTATGGGACATCAGCTATATTCAAAACTTTAGTAAAATCCTGCATGCCATCGACATGAGTCTAGATCAAGTTATCTACTATACTGCGAGATATCGAACCTTTGGTCTTGCCAGCATTCCCGGCAGCCCGAATTTCGCCTGATGAATTGCATCCAAACTCTTTTCAAGAAGGTGAGAAGACACTGAAGCAACTAGAACAACAAATATATGAATTTAATTTGCAGAGGAAAGAAAGGACAACTCAATCCCATTTAATACATGGAACATACGCAGGGTTGGGAATACTAACACTCATCATAGTCGTGTACACTTGTCATGCCAACGTATTAGGATTATGGATCACCTATTGGACCTGCTGTCGACGACAAGAAACTTCGGATGATAATTTAGGCTCACGCTCACATGTAATTAGTATGAGTCAAATACCACTAGCTCATGGAGATCTTCCAGAAGGAACCTCTGGACCACTGGAAACGTCGCCAGCTATATCGACAACGACACCCTCGTCGGCCGTGGAGGATCTTTCAACCAAAAGGTTCACCCCATCTCCACCAATCAGGATGCCTGCGCAGACACTTCAGCCTGCCTAATCCTAACTCGTTCTCCCAAGATTGCGACGTCAAAGATCCCCAGTACCACAATCAACAGCAGAACGCTTAAGTGGCCTACGCATGCGTAGTGTTGTGATAGTGGCCAAATGGAATGCAGTCCCAATAAAAAGTGTAGACCGTGAAGTATGAAAAGTATGCACGTATGCTAAGCATGCACGAGTGCAAGTATGTTTAAACTGCTATATAGATACTAAGTAAATACTGTACAGGAACCGCTCATTATGTTATTAGCAATAATCACATTAGATATCGTTTATTGAGCCATACGTGTCATGAGGCGGGGTTATAGTTGACAAGGCACTTGTTAGTACCTTCATGTCTGTCTCATGCACCCAAGGCACTAACACCTCTTAACGCTCGTGTAGCCCGATGTCGTGCGCATAGAAAGTAAGCATTGGTTAGTCAACTAAATAATTCAGCGAGACAGAATGGGATAATCATCTTGGACACCATAAACATCCCGTGACGGCTGTTAGTAATACCAGGGCGGGGTTTTTACGGTAGACCCCAAGAAGCCGGGCAACTAAAAGTTATTATTGCTAGGCTCCATGGTATCCGCGTACCAGATCAGTTAAGAAGTATGGTGTCCGAGGTGTATGCCCCATTCTCATTCCGTATCAACTTATTATAGTGGGACACACTAGCCAGGGAGAGAGGCGGTATAAGATTGTCGCCGCGCTCTAAGCCACTCCTAATCAGACCCCCCGCGCAGGCAGAGGAGTGTAATGAGAAGGACGGAGGCGGATAATGATTATGCCTCCTCTACGAACGACTTCTAATTTTTCCTGCGGTGCTGATACTTGCACATCGACGATAGCCACAAATTACTGAAATTTCGGTTAGTGCCTGAAACGCATGAACAGCTTATGTTGAAACTTCACCTGGTGCATATTTTCCTCATACGCCTGAGTCCATACACGACCATAAAATGTTGATTAACAATGTCATTTATTGATAAATTCAATTTCGCTAAAGAATAAAGAATTCATAAAATTCCCCAAAATATATAAATTAAAATTCTTGGCCCGATTGCATAAGATTCGAAAAGTAGACAATCAAAAGCAATCCCAGCGACCACCCTTATGGACCAATTGATGGACGCTTATCACCGAGGCATATTTGATCCCCTGCGGCGAGAACTCTCAGCCCTGCTTCCCACTGATTAGTAAAATAGTAATTTCGATTTCCTGAAACTATTGAAAAGCTCAATTCAAATAATTAGTTTACAAAAGGGACAATTGTTTGTTAAACATCTTTAATGAACAAATTAGTCATAAAGGTTAATTACTAAAACATCCGTTAAAAATTTAATCAGAATCTGGTCAAGAAACATGACACATCCAAAATTAAGTTAACGTTTTTATCCTAAATATATATATATAATCTATTTCCATTGATCATAATCCTTATTTCCTAACAGGAAATAAGTGATTCGAAATACTGATCAATTTTTTCGATCCCAATGGTTTCATGAATAGCGAATTTAAACTATTGAGTTGTCAGCTATCGATAATTGTACAAGTAAAATATCCCTTTTCTTTGGGCGTAAAAACCTGACAATACAATTATTCTTAGCTGGCCTGGACAGTGGATTTATATACATCATACGAGTCAGGGCTTGTTATTGATGATTAAATACAAATTTATTTCACACACAAAATTTCCGGCATAGCAACAGAGCGCACTGCACGTGCCCTGCAAAATTGCTTATTCTCAAACATTTTTCAAATCAGCATTTTGTAGTCGCGTAAACCACGTCCGGTCTTCATTCCCACAGTCGCTAAGCAAAGTCTATGTGCAATGTCAGCAATAAACCCTACCCAAAATCTCCACACCATGGCCTACGATGTGCATCTTACCTGTTGCCTCGAGGCAGTCGTTCATCGCTTCTTCCCGACATCGGAACTAATTGTTCCGAAGGAAATTCGAATTAAAGTCCAACGTGCCCGCCGGCATTTTACCTCCCGCGGGACTCGGTACGCGGGTTGTCACTCCCAAAAGTACGTGAATCGGAAGGGTAGTGTACAATACAGAGGGTTTTTGCGACGTTAATCGTGAAAAACCAATAGATGGGAATCTATAAATCCAGAAAAGTTAAAAATTAGCTGTGTGCAATCAGAGTTTGGGTGTTATTTTCTTACAAAAGACTTGAGTGGAGTGACAGTTCGCGCACCGTGTCACGCAAAGTGAAGGAGTGATGAGCGACGCTCCACGCCAGCAACGCATCGAAGGATAACAAGGTCAGGAATTATTATATTCACAATTTGTATCCACCTCATATCTCTCTCTCTCTCTCCCTCTCGTGTCTCTCCCCTTCCGGCGGGACGGGGAACTGAGTAGTGACCTTTCGATGCCGTATTGCTCGGGGATTGTAAAGTAAATTCTAGAAGAAAATTGCTTAGCCCGCCATCTCTTCCGCTACCGTGGAGATAGGCGGTAGTCCATAAGGACATGTAACATTGTGTTTTGACTCATTCTTTGATTATATTCAATAAAAGCTCTCAATTTTATTTATATTAAGAAAGATAGAGTCGTTCAGAATTATTTCGTGCAACCCGTAAAAATTTCAGGACTACAAGGGTTAGGACTCCCAGTCCGGGAGTAGGATTAATAGTCGAATACCACCTAAAAATAAAAATGCGCTGATCCCTTTTGGAATAGCGTATTAGTTTGGTACCTCCGGCAAACGAGAGAAGAAAGAAAAACAAAAACACTCATTTAATTCACTCGTTCGTAACAGGCGTGCAACACAATTATTGTCCTATACACTTTTAACTCAGGTCCATATTTTTTCATGAAAATCTAGTTTATTTTTCTCAAAATGATTTTTGAAATCCAAAATTTTTCAAAATGCGAATTTCAAAAATCTAAAGCTTGTGCTGGGTTGTGATAGGCGTGCATAACAATCATTCTACTATACACTTTTAACTCAGATCCATATTTTTAAATGAAAATCTAGTTTCTTTTCCTCAAAATGATTGTTAAAATCCAATATTTTTCAAAATGCGAATTTCGAAAATCTGAAAGTTGTGCTGGGTTGTGGTAGGCGTGCAAAACAATTATTCTTCTATACACTTTTAACTCAGGTCCATATTTTTTCATGAAAATCTAGTCTATTTTTCTCAAAATGATTTTTGAAATCCAAAATTTTTCAAAATGCGAATTTCAAAAATCTAAAAGTTGTGCTGGGTTGTGCTAGGCGCGCAAAACAATTATTCTTCTATACACTTTTAACTCAGGTCCATATTTTTTCATGAAAATATAGTTTCTTTCCCTGAAAATGATTTTTAAAATCCGAAATTTTGCAAAATGCGAATTTCGAAAATCTGAAAGTTGTGCTGAGTTTTGCTAGGTGTGCAAAACAATTATTCTTCTATACACTTTTAACTCAGGTCCATATTTTTGAATGAAAATCTAGTTTCCTCTCCTCGAAATGATTTTTGAAATCCAAAATTTTTCAAAATGCGAATTTCAAAAATCTAAAGGTTGTGCTGGGTTCTGCTAGGCGTGCCAAACAATCATTCTACTATACACTTTTAACTCAGATCCATATTTTTAAATGAAAATCTAGTTTCTTTTCCTCAAAATGGTTTTTAAAATCCAATATTTTTTAAAATGCGAATTTCGAAAATCTGAAAGTTGTGCTGGGTTGTGTTAGGCGTGCAAAAAAATTAAACTTTGGCTATGTTTCAAGATATAGAGTTAATTTTTTCAACATAATTAACTGCAAATAACTAAATTTTAGCCATTGTTAGTACTCTTGGGCAATGACTAACAATTATTATTGTTATAAACAATTTTAAAAATGAAGTTATCAACTGCCAATGACTCATTGCCATCATATTTGGGCCTTGGTGCGGCCTTGGTTTGGAAGGAAGAAGAGATGGTTTTAGTGGGTATTGCCGTTTTTTAGGACGAGTCCCACACTCAGTGCGTCTATGCATTTTCACCTCCTTGCAAAAAAAAAACTACTGAATCCCAAAAAGATTCCCATGCTCGATTCGAAGTAGTAGTCATGAGAGAAGAGGGTATGGTGGTACTGGGTGGGGACTTTAACGCGAGAATGGGGAGGGAAGGGGGCCTTTACAGGGAAGGGGAGAGCTTCGAAAGGAACTCAAAGGATAGGTTAATAAATAAGGAGGGGGAGATTCTAAGGGACTGGATGGAGGATAGAGGCTGGGCGGTGGCAAATGGTATGGCAACTGGGGACGAAGAGGGAGAATACACATACGTAGGTAAGGTGGGGGTATCGGTAATAGATTATGTAGTTATGAATATGCAAGGGTGGGAGGAGATGGAGAGATTCGCAGTAGAAGGGAGGGTAGAATCAGACCATCAGCCATTAGGGTTGTGGATAAGGGGTGAGAACGGTGGAAGGCAAGGTGTGGAAGAAGTGTCGACGGGGGAGAGGGTTAGCTGGACGAGGGAGGCGATAGAGAAATATAAGGAGCAGTTAGGGAAGGTACGCTTCGAAGGGGAGACGGTGGAAGAGATATGGGAGGATTTAAAAGTGAAAGTAAAAGGGTGCGTGCAAAAGAAGGTATTCAAAAAGAAGAAGAAAGGAATGGTGAAACCGTGGTGGGATAGGGAATGTAAAAAGATGAAAACAAAGGTGAAGAGGAAGTATAAGAAGTGGAAAGAGGGTACTGCGAAAAGGGAGGAGTACGTAGAAATGAGGAAGGGGTTTAGATTGATGTGTAAGAAGAAAGAACAGGAAAAGGAGAAAGAGATGGAGGAGGAGTTAGGAAATGTTAAGACAGAAGGGGTCGTCTGGAAGATAATAAATAGGTTTAGGAAGCGTAGAGTAGGGATAAGCGACAAGATAGGGAGTGAGGAGTGGAGGGAGTTTTTTAAAGAATCATTTCAGGGCTCAGATTCAAGGAAGAGAGATGATGGGAGTAGAAGAACGGGGGAGGCAGAGATGGAGGAGTTGAATGACGAGGAGATAGAGAAACAGATAAGGAAGTTAAAAAGGTCAAAATCAGCAGGGCTGGATGGGCTAGAGAACGAAGCATGGCTGTTTAGTACACAGGAGGTTAGGGAGAGGCTGAAGGAGGTAGTGAAGAAAGTATGGAGGGGGGAGGGATTCCCACGAGGGTGGAGAGAAGGATTAATAGTGCCTCTGTATAAGATAGGAGAGAGGGATAGGCAGGAAAATTATAGGGGGATTACGCTAATGAATACGGCGTATAAAGTATACGCGATGGTAGTAGCGGAGAGGCTGCGGAAGGATGTCGAGGGGAAAGGAATATTGCCAGAGACGCAGGCGGGCTTTAGGGCAGGTAGGAGTACTATCGACAATATCTACGTTCTGCAGCACGTGGTGGATAGAGAATTAGCGAAGAAAGGATCGAGAGTGTACGCGTTTTTTGTGGATCTAAAAGGCGCGTTTCCGTCGGTGGATAGGGGGAGGTTGTGGGAGGCGATGCAGGAGAGGGGAGTGGAGAGAGGCCTGATCGAGAGGGTAAGGGAGATATATGAAGAAACCAAAGATAAGGTAAGAGGAGGACAGGGGATTTCGGAGGGATTCTGGATGGATAGGGGGTTAAGGCAAGGGTGTCCACTTAGCCCGACGCTTTTTGCGATTTTAATTGCGGATATGGAAAGTAAGCTGGAGGCCGGAGTGGTAGGAGGAGTCAGGATAGGAGGGGTTAGAATTTGGTCGCTAGCGTATGCAGATGACATAGTGTTGTTGGCAAAAAGCGAGGAGGCCTTAAAGGAAATGATGAAGAGGTTGAGAAGATACGTGGATAAGAACAGGTTAGAACTGAATGCGGAAAAGTCCAAGGTTATGGTTTTCAGAAAAGGAGGTGGAAGGGATAAGGAAGGGGAGTGGAAGTGGAAGGGAAAGGCGGTGCAGTCGGTGAAAGAGTTTGTGTACCTGGGCTTCTTGTTTCGGAGGAATGGCGGAGTGGATGGTCACATAAAAGAGAGAGTGAGGAGGGCAAATGTGGTGATGAGGCAGGTGTGGGGGTTGGGAAAGAAGTTATTCGCAGATGATTTTGGAAGGAGAATGAAATTGTTTGACTCACTAGTGATGAGTGTGCTATTGTATGGAGTAGAGGTGTGGGGGTGGAAGGAAAGCGAAGAGGTAAATAGGATACAGGAGAGGTATGTAAAGTGGACACTGGGGTTGGCAAGGAACACGCCTAATTATATTGTCAGGAGGGAGACGGGGAGAACGAGTGTAGGGATTCTAGCGGGGAGTCGAGCGCGTAAATATGAGGAGAAATTTTTGGAAGAGGGGGGAAGTAAGCTGGTTAGGGAGTGTTGGTGGGAGAAGGAGAACAGGAGAGGGGGAGGGAAGATGGAGGTTGAAAGAGAAAGGTATTTTAGAACGAATGGACTGCATATGGATGAATTGAGAAGGATGCATGAGGAAGGAAGGAAGGTATATGAGTTGGTTAAGAAAAACAGCATGGAGAGAGAGAAGACAGCAGGGGAAGAGAGAATAAGAGAGACAAGGTTTAATGGGAACTA
>CAKNYM010038505.1:0-19310 GCA_932195095.1 Andricus curvator | reverse complement strand
ATAGAACTGGTAGGAACATTCCTTGGAAATTATTAAAGTTTAAGGTACTTTTTCTTAATTATTATTACCCCGCATGTCTTAACATGCTCTTAATCGTTTACGGGACATCTGTACTGTAAACCTTACTTATTATTTAATTAGAGATAGCTCATTACAAGTGAAGGGTATTGCACCTGAAGCAAATAAATTTCGCAAAGAAATGCCCGTGCCGCCTATTTCAGTACTCTTGAGCCCTGGCAGGACAATTTTTTCCTCTACAGAGGGCTTAGAGCTTTCATTTACGTTTTTTTTATCGTGCTGGTCGCATATACACTTAGTTAACTTTAATTAGCCCCTTTAGGCCACCGTGCCGGGGGTCCTTGACAGGGTGGAGGGTGGCACAAGTACATTTTCGGAAAGCACTATTTGTCCTCTACAATATGGTGTAGATTTCATTGTGCTGGCTAACGACAGGTGAATAACGACAAAATCGGTCGCTAAGAATCCATTTTTATCGCACCTTTGACCGACTTGGCGCTGGCAGGAGGGCCATTCCTTGATCGTCTATGTCTAAGGTTTCATCTCCAGTAACTTTTAGCATGCTGGCTTATCACCTGCCAAAAAACTCAGTGGACTCTTGGATCCAGAAATTATAATCGAAGAAAATAACGCACAAACAAGTGCGAATAATTTAGAAAATGAAAAGATTGAGAGTCAATCGATCGAAAACGTAAATAGACACGAAAATATGGAAAGAAATTCAGAATTTGTAACGGTCAGGAGAGAATTAGGATGGGGGGAAGAACAATCAAATCATGCGACAGGTACAATTCCAAGAACGAAAAGACAAACACAAACGCATACAGAAAGTACCCCAAACGCACACAGGCTAGACCATCCTTCACACAGACATACAATTGGTATACTGTCTCCCAATACTGAGAATACGTTAAGCAATTGGAGAATAGAAAACGAAAACAGTATCACTTTTCAAAGTCAGGAGTTTGAAAGAAATAGGATAGATAGCGAAATAGAAACAAAGAGAAAAGAACTCGAAAAATTAGAAAGAGACAAAAGACATTTAGAATTGAGTAGTCTAGAAAGAGATGAAATACTTAGAAAAGAAAGAGACAGGATAGATAGAGAAAGAGCAGAGAAAGCAAGAACAGGCCGTGAAAGATTACGAATAGAGATAGAAAGGCAGGAAAAAGAAAATGAAAAAATAAATAATCAAACTTTTGAAATTGATTCATTTGTAGAGAACACAAAATTTAACGACTCAAAATAAAATACGTAATAATACTGTTCGTTTTGAAGAAACAGAATTAAATTTTAATGAGCAAAGACACGCGTTAGCAGGTGCAAGTAAAAGGGTAATAAATAATAGAATTAGCGGTCAAGGGGACAGGTACTCGTTACCGAGACCAGTGCAAATGCAATCAATTATGAGAAGATCAAACTTGCCTCAATTTGAAAGAGAAAGGCAGAGTAGAATGGACAGAATTAGAGAGAACGATAGGAAAAGAGAAGAAATGATAGATAATAATGCACATGAGATTCAAGCAACCCTTTTTCCATTTGGAATGATTCAAACGCCATTCCAAATAATGTCAAACTGGCCCATCAAATTTAAAAATAATACGGAAAACAGTCCTACTTATTTTTTGAATAGTTTGCTTAGATTTAAACGAAGTTATCAAATTAGCGAAACAGATATTTTAGAAAATTTAGATGCTGTTTCTGAAGAAGAAGCTTTAAGTTGGTTTCAGGTTAATAGAGATAATTGGCAAAATTTAGACCATTTTATTGAAGATTTTAAAGATACATATTTAAACGAAAGATATACAGAAATAATTAAAAATAAAAAAAATTTTGTATTCAGAAAAAAGAACAAAATATTCATGCTCTTATAACAGAAATTAAACAATTATTCGAAAAATTAATGCCGCCACCAAGCCTAGAATGGCAATTGAGAGAAGCTTATGAAAATTTGAGAAATGAGTATAAGGTTTATATTGCAACAATTGAGCATTTTAGATAAGGAGGACAATGAAAATAACAAAAGTAAAAATTATCAAGGAAATTGTGAAAATCAAGATAACATAAAAAATGAAAATCAAGATAAAGATCAAAAACAAAATTATGATCAAAGTCAACAAAAACAGTTTAGACCGAGGTATCAAAACCAACAAAACAAACCACAATTCCAACCGAGATTTCCAAATGGAAATCCCAGATTTTTAAAACCAAGATTTAAAAATAATAATAACTATCAAAATAATCCAGGATTCCAAAGAAATTCGCGATTTTATAATAATTATAATAGCTTCAGAAAACAGAACCCAGCTGGACAGTTGTTAAATGCGATTAATCAGCTGTTCGAAAACACACAGACACAACAAACAAATAAGTCTCCGCGAATACCAGCGCTTTTATATAACGCGGAAGAAAATAATAATAAGTCAGAAGACAAAAAAGAGTATAAAGGACAAAATAAAAATGCAAAACATTCAAATCATGAGAATAGTAGGGATAATCAAAAAGGTGAAATGAATCAAAGTGCACAGGATTTCATGGATCCAAATTTAGGAAACCGAAATTTAAACTATAGATCACGAGAACCCATTACATGCTACAATTGCGGGAAAGTAGGCCACTTTCGACGTGATTGTTGGTACAATATAGATCAGGGAAACGCAAGCGGTGGTTATTAAAGACGGATAATAATCAGCGAAATCAAAGACCGTCAGAATTACTTGACATAGACACAAACGAGTAGGACGAAACAAGATTTCACCTTATGATAGATTTTAAAGATCATGAATTTAGAGTGTTAGTTGACACTGGTGCAACTCAACTCACTCATACGTAGGTGACAAATTCATGAAAACAATACAAGAGCTAGATTATGAAATTAAAATGCCAAAAAACGATACATTAATGGTCGCAAATGGAAAAAAACTAAAAATTATAGGACAAGTTTTAATCCCAATCAAAGTAGATCATATAGAAAAATACTTATTATTTAGGCTGGTACCAGATTTAAGATCGATAGGAATAATAGGAACAGATATGATTGAAAGACTAGGTTTAAAAATGGAGTATGAGAAAAAGATTTCGTGATTACCAGAATTACCAAATATTAAATATGCGATACCAGCAAATATAAGTAAAATGCAGGAACCGGTAATGAACGATACCGAGGAAAGTAAAAGTAGGAAGAATGAGGAAATGAAATTAAAATTCGGAACTAAGATTAGCCTGAGAAACCACGAGCGAGAGAAAGAGACAGATTTGCTACCGTGCGAAGTCTCTTCTCCCGTGTCGCTATACACCACACCCCAAGCCCTCCTTGCAGGTGAAGCACGAGACTCGATCCCGCCAGCACCCCAGCCGCCACAGAGTGTACGGGGGCATGCAGCCCCACACCCTAAACCCTACAATGCGAGCGACACAACACTGGCACGAGCCAGCGTGGGCGTCGATAGATTAGATAAGCAGGCTAGTCAAAATAAAGAGAGAGAGAGTAGGCAAGAAAACAAACAAGGATATAAATAAAATAAAGAGCGAGAATAATATAAATACGAATTTATGTACGAAAAATAAAGATAAGAAATTAGAAATAGAATTTAAAGAGCAATTATAAAAAGTAATTGGTGTAATTTTAAAAATAATGCGGTATTAAATAATAATATTCACGCGTAAAAATAGAAAGGAAGAAAAACTTAGAATTTCGCGAGGAAATTTCTGAAGGAATAGTAGAGTTAAATGAGGCACAGCAAGTGCAATTAGAGAAGCTGATTAAAAGAAAAGTAATAGATCAGGGAACAGAATTAAAACCGACACATTTAACTAGCCATAAAATAGATGTTCAGGGACATGAGCCATTTAAACAAAAATATTATTATGTATCTCCAAAAATAAGAGAATTTATGTATGAAGAAGTAGACAGACTTTTAGAAGAAAAAATAATAGAACCATCCAATAGCGACTGGTCAAATCCAATAGTAATGATAAAGAAACCTAATGGAAAATA
Organism: Andricus curvator; assembly: GCA_932195095.1. Lineage (NCBI taxonomy): Eukaryota > Metazoa > Arthropoda > Insecta > Hymenoptera > Cynipidae > Andricus > Andricus curvator. The sequence continues at coordinate 15,295 of CAKNYM010038505.1, read as the reverse complement.
TAGATTTTGTTTAGATTTTAGAAAAGTAAATAAAATAACCAAGAAGGACTTCCACCCAATTCCTATAATGTCGGAAATTTTAGACACATTACGGTCTGAAAAATACATGTCCAAAATCGATCTTCGGTCAGCATATCACCAGATACCGCTGGACGAAGAATCAAAACCAATTACTGCTTTTATTGTTCCGGGCTAAGGAATGTATCAGTTTAAAAGAATGCCATTTGGATTAACAAATGCTCCTGCTACATTCCAGCGCCTGATGGACAAAATAATAACACCAGAATTAAAACCACATGTATTTTGTTATCTTGATGACATAATTATAGTTTCAAAAAATTTCGAAGATCATTTAAAATATTTGGAAATTGTGTTAGATAAAATTAAAAATGCGGGTTTAACAATTGGTTTGGACAAATGTGAATTTGGTTGTTCTGAAATAAAGTACTTAGGATTTAAAGTAAATGAAAAAGGATTACAAGTAGATGAAGATAAAATTGAACCTATTTTAAATTTCCCAAAACCAAGGACTGTTAAACAAATTCAGACATTGATAGGAATGGCTTCATGGTACAGAAAATTTATTCCGAAATTTGCAGAAATTATAGAACCTCTGCAAAAACTATTAAAAAAGGAAGTAAATTGGGAATGGACCAACAAAAAGGAACAGGCATTTACGATTATTAAACACCTACTAACAGCAGGACCAATTCTTGCCTGCCCTGATTTTGGAAGTCAATTCCAACTTGAATCCGATGCTAGCGATACAGAATTTGGAGCCGTATTAACGCAAAATATAAATGGTGAAAATGTCGTAATAGCGTTTGCAAGTAGTCTGGGCAATAAGAAAGTTTAGACCATATTTAGAGGCTTATTCTTCCAAAGTAATTACAGATCACATTGCCCTAAAATGGCTTCATAATTTAAAAAATCCAACTGGCCGATTAGCAAGATGGGCTTTAGGATTACGAAATTATTTACAGAAAGGGAAGTTTAAACCATGTTCCAGATGCGTTATCAAGATCAAATGAAAATGAAATAAAAATTTCTAGTATTTTAGCAGACGCAGTAGAAACCAAAGAAAAAGATTTTAAAGAAATTGAGGATAGTTGGTACAAAACTAAAATGATACATGTTAAAAATACGCCAGAAGAAAACAAAAATTGGAGAATACGCGATAACTTAAATTTAGATAGCAACCCGTGGAAATTAACGATACCAAAAGAATTACGAGAACAAGTTTTAATTGAGAATCATGATAATAAACAAAGAAAGTCACTTAGGTGTGGAAAAAACCTACGCAAAAATTTCTGAAAATTATTTTTGGCCTGGAATGTACTCTGAAACATTAAAATATGTAAAAGAATGCGAAATTTGCCAGAGAATAAAACCGAAAGTAAATAATAAAATAGGTTTAATGGGAAAAAAGGATAATTGAAGAATCATGGACAGTGGTAGCATCAGACATGATGGGTCCACTGCCAATGTCAAAGTCAAGAAATCAATATATTCTAGTATTTGTCGATATGTTTACTAAATGGGTAGTAATAATTCCAGTTAAAAATAAATTAGCTTCGACAGTTGAAAAAGAATTTAATAAACGCATAATTTCAAAATGGGGAACTCCTAGAATTTTGTTTACAGATAACGGGAAAGAATACGTAAATAAATCAATAATTAATTTAACTAAAACATTTGGTATTAGACATTCAAAAACTCCAAAATATCACGCTCAAGCAAATTCAACCGAAAGATGCATCAGGTCAATTAAAACGGCAATAAAAGCATATTTAGAGAAAGACCATAAAACATGGGACGAAAATTTAGATGATTTACAAATCGCATGAAATACAAGTAAACATTCTTTAACAGGTTTCACACCAGCTTTTTTAAATTTAGGTAGAGAACTCCAACCAATTCAAGCCTTGAATAAAGATTCAGATGGTAAAAGCGAAATTTAATTTCAAGAGTCCGAAAAATGGGCTGATAGAATGCGAAAATTAAAAATAATTAGAGAAGAAGTAGTTCAAAATTTAGATACCGCAAATGAAACGCAATATAGATATTACAATCTCAGACGTAGGCCGATAAGTTCCGAAATTGGCGAGCAAGTTCTAAAAAGTAATACAATTTTATCAAATAAAGGGGAAGGAATACATACATACATACATACATAGATTAGCAGTTCGAACTCGAAAGTCCATTGCCTCACTACCCGATTCGGGTAGTGTTTCTAGGTGGATATTTACTACCAATGTGGGCCCACCACACCCACGACGGGCCAATAGCACGCGTATTCTTGAACGGTCACCCATCCAAGTACAAACCGCGCCCAACAATGCTTAACTTCAGTGATCTTACGAGAACTGGTGTTTTCAGCGTAATATCGCCGTTGGAAGGAATAGCTAAAAAATTACATAAAAATTTCGAAGGACCATTTTTCATTAAGGGAAAAATTTCACCAACAATTTATGAAATAAAAACAAAGAATGGAAAATCATTAGGTAATTGGGACGTTAAAGACATTAAGAAATTCAACATTAGAAAATAGATTTGAAATTGTTTTTCTGTAGAATGGCATACATGTAAATAATTTGAATTTTAACACCACTGATACCGACAAAAGTGACAAAAACACTTACACCTACAAAAAACAACAGAAACAGAAAAAACATTTACTTACAGAACAATGAGCTCAAGATTGACGGTAAAATGCTCGAATTGTCGTACAGGGTTGCTGGGTCGGGAAGCGCTCCTGAACCACGTCTGCAAGCCATGGTGGCAGTTAAGCCAACCTCCCATTACTGAAACAGAAAAGGAAAAGAGAAGAAGAAGGGAAAAAGAAGAAAGAATTAGAAAGGAAATAATAGAAAAACAAATGCAGGAGGAAATTAAAAAAATCAGGGAAGTAGAATTGAGAAAGATAGCAAGAGGAGACAGAGAAGAAGGACGAGAAATCGACAACGCAAGGGCTAGATTAGAGCAAAAAATACATAATGAAAAAGTTAGATAAATAGTAGAGAAAGTAAGATTAAGAAAGGGATTACTCTCCAGAGAAGATTGGGAGGGGATGATGAATTGTAGAAAAGAAGAAGATGAGAAGGAAGAGAAGAAGAAAATGGAAAAAAGAGTAACAGAATTTGAAGAAAGGATGAAGAAACAGGAAGAGGAATGGAGAAATAACAAAGATGATTGATTTATAGAAGTTTACTAATTACAATTTATAAATAAAAGATTTTTTGTTCCTACTAAATCACATACACAACAGAAGAACTTACTCGAAACCCACACAACAGATAAAACTTAAAATGGATTTTTATTATTTTATTTTTACACTTGTACTTTACAATGACAAAATTTTAATTGCAATTAATTTAATTTCATTGAAGGAAACATAAATAACGCAAAAAAAAATAAAATAAATACGGCTATAAGAGGCCAAGATAGAATTTTGATCAAAATAAAGTAGAATTTAGATATCAGTTAATTTTCAGCAAGAAAAACCAAAGAAAGGAAACGTCGGAAGAAGACACTCATCTGCAAAGAAAACAACTAAAATAAGAGATAATTTAGTTAAGAAGTTATAAGAAAATAGTCAGAACTAAGACGTTCAATTTAATCATTATTAAAGTAGGATATGCAAAAGCAGAATTATGTATACCATTAAGCCATTTCCCTTTCGGGGTAGGCGTTACACTACCCGATTCGGGTAGTGTTTCTAGGTTGATAACTTGTAGTAAATAACTACAAGTGTGGGCTCACCACACCCACGATGTGCCAACAGCACTCAATTTTCTAGAATGGTCACCCATCCAAGTGCTAACCGCGCCCAACGCTGCTTAACTTCAGTGATCTGACGAGAACTGGTTTTTTCAGCGTGGTATGGCTGTTGGCTTAAGAATTAAGAGAAAATAATATATTTAAAGTAATTTTTATTTATTATTTTTTTTTTTTGAGCGGTAGGAATTTTCTTTAATTTGTTACAGAAGGAAAAAGATGGAAGACATCAAGGTGTGGAAATGTCGTCACTGCGAGAGGATGGTTGCAGTGGAGATTTATATTTTTCATGCCACCTATTGTAATGAAATGTCGAATCGGATCAAAAATTACCACACGATTCCGGATTCGACAAAAACCAAATACATCAAAGGTGGTTGGGTGGAAACCAACAATAGATTTGAGGACATTTTGAAAATAACGGTTGAGGCAAACGAACGGATACAAGAAGAAGACAACCAGATGATCGAGGAGGAACAAGAGGACAATTCTTACATAGAACTAGACATCACGGAGGAAGAATCCTTATTTACATTCGGCAAAGAACTGGATAGGTGCGTGGAATTGTTAAAACAATGAACCTCGTCCCAAACAGAGGGGGGGGGGGAGGTTGTAACTAAGTTACAAGCACCCCGGTAATATAAGACCCTTTAGACCTAGAACCAGGAGTGGGGAGAGGACTAACTTCCTGGTTCTAATACCCAAATCCTCGTCCTCAAGAGTCAGTCTCGTTAGTCTTGTGCTACCTGCACCGTCACCCGGTAATACCTCCTTGAGATTTAACACCCCGTGAGTGTATCCCCAACGACGCCACCTCATCCTCAACGACTTCACTTCCGAGGCAACACCAATCGCTGCTCTCCAGAATCTTGGCTTCATCGCCTGCATTCAACCCCCAACGCTCGCCCGATCTTGGCTTTGCTGCCCGGCTCGGGCTTTGGAAAGAAGAGACTGTCCGGAGTCTCCAACCTTGTAAGCTTGATAATAAACAACCCGTAATATCATTTTGTGTAATGCTGATTGACTTCACCCGTTCTCTCGACTCTCCAAATCCTTCCCATCCTTTAATTTGCGAGATCCCTCACAATAGAAAAGATTCATCAGAAAGACTTTTTATAGCATCATACAAAAAAGTAATCGGACAGATATTCTTAGTTAATTCTGTAAACAAATGTAGCCTATTCGTTAAAAAATAGCCAAACCCTAAATTTGTTTTTGAAAATTTTTTAAATTAGTATTAATTCTTGTAAATTTACAAAGCAACATAGAAAAGAGTCATCAGGAAAACTTTTCATATCATAATAGAGAAAAGTAACCGGAAAGATATTCTAGGTTTATTCTTTTTAAAAAAATGTAGCCTATTCGTTGAAAATAGTCAAAATCTGAATTTTTAAAGCAACATAGAAAAGATTCTTCGGAAAGGCATTCTTAGTTGACTTCGTAAGCAAATTTTGCCTATTCTTTGATAAATAGCCAAGCTCTGAATATGTTGATAAACATTGTTTAAATAATTAATAATTATTGTAAATGTGCAAAGTATCGTAGAAAAGAGTTATTGGAAATTCATTATTTGTTGATTCTGGAAACTAATTGAGCATATTCTTTAAATAACAGCCGAACTCTTAATTCGTTAAAATAATTAATAATTCTTGTAAATTTGCAAATAATCATAGAAAAAAGTCATCGGAAAGATATTCTTAGTTAATTCTGTAAAAATTGAGCCGGCTTGTATAAAAATAGCCAAACTCTGAATTTCTTTAATGGAAATTGTTTAAATAATTAATAATTCTTGGGAATTTACCAAGTATCATAGAAAAAAGTCCTCGGAAAGATATTCTTAGTTGACTCCGTAAAACAATTGTGCCTATTACTTGAAAAATAGCCAAACTCTGAATATGCTTATAACAAATTTGTTTAAATTATTAATAATTATGGTGAAGCAAAGTATAGTAGTAAAGAGTTATTGGAAATACATTATTGGTGATTCCGTAAACAAATTGGGTCCATTCGTTGTAAAATGGCCAAACTCTCAATTTGTTGAAATAATTAATAATTTTTGTAAACTTGCGAAGCATCATAGAAAAAAGTCATAGAAAAGATATGCTCAGTTAATTCTGCAAAAAACTGAGCCTATTCATTGAAAAGTAGGCAAACTCCAAATTTGTTTATGAAATTGTTTGAATAATTAATAATTCTTGGGAATTTACCAAGTATCATAGAAAAAAGTCATCGGAAAGATATTCTTAGTTGACTCCGTTTTCTCTAAAGATAAATGAGCCAAGGATTAACACATTTTTTAAATTTTCTAAACTTCTTTAAATTCCGAAAATAATTATAATTTTAATCTTTTCTAAAAAAATAGCACAGGATGAATTAATATTTTAAATTGTTTAAGATTGCAATAATAGTTCAAATTATAAGGACGTCATATTCTTTGAAAATGTTACTGAAAGTTAAATAAAATAATATTCTAAAAGTTCATAATTTTATATTTTTAGTTAAAATTAGAAGGATGTAATTGTCTTTGAAAATCTAAATGAAAGTAAAATAAGATGAATTTCTAAATGTTCATAATTTTTATTGTTTATTATTCTACTAAACAAAATATTTTTGAAAAAAATGAGACTATATAATTTTAAAAATAATCATTAGCACATAAATTACGAGGACCAAGCAGAATATCTAAATTATCCGGAAAATTATAATCAATACATGGAAGAAGAAGAAGCGACGGATCGATATACAAATTATTAGTAGATAGCGGAGCAGCAATCAACATAATTAAGAGAAACCATTTACAACCCGACCAAGAAAGATTTAAGTTTCATAAAAAAATTCTCAATGGGAGACGATCACCACGAAACTACGGAAGCCACTTATTTGCAGTATTTTGGAAAAAAACAACTATTCCACATAGTAGAAGAAAACTTCCCATTATTAGAAGATGGAATAATAGGATTGTCATTCTTCCACAAATACCCCAGATATACTATTACAAAAACTGATTTGATAATCGACAAATGGAAACTACCTTTACATTTCGAGGGAGACTACCTACCAGGAAACTCAACAAAAATCTGTAAAATCAACGTACCCGACGAAGAAAATCAAGTAATTTGGGTAGAAGATCAAAAAGAAATTCCTGATGGACTATACACAATATACAATAATAAGGTAGAAATACCATATTATAACTATTCCCAGAAACCCATCAAAATACCAGAGAAAATTAAATTCAGCACAATTATGTCTATAGGATCACGAGGCGTTGATCTTGCCCAAAAAGGGGGTGAATACCCTTCAAACTACTTCAAACGACTGGAAAAACTTCAAAATTGCCTGAACCTAAAACATATCGAACCAAAAATTAGAGAATGGATAAAAGAAATTGTGACTCAATACTCAGAAGTCTTTACTGTAGATGGAGACCCCGTAACCTGTAAAAATCTAACTGAAAATGAAATAATCCCGAACTCAGGAAAAATTATCAACTTAAGATCCCATAAACTACCCGAGAAACACAAGGAATTCGCACTTAACGAAACAAGTGAATTACTGAAAAAAGGTATAATAAGAGAGTCCCAATCACCTTTCAACTCCCCACTATGGATAGTCCCTAAAAAAGGAGGAAAGCTTAGAATGGTAGTAGATTATCGTCAGATTAATAAAGACACCGACCAGGATGCATACCCTCTCCCGGTAATAGACGATATCCTCGACCAGCTGGAAATGCAAAGTTTTTCTCAGCCTTCGACCTGAGTGCAGGATTCCACCAAATCCCCATGAAGGAAGTGTGCAAAAAATATACAGCATTCTCTACTATACAAGGGCATTTTGAATATAATAGGATGCCATTTGGTCTAAAAAACGTACCCGCTACCTTCCAACGTATGATGGACAATGCGTGTAGAGGACTAATTGGGAAAGTATGCTTCGTTTACATTGACGATATTGTAATATTCGGAAAGACATTAGAAGAACATAACAAAAATTTAGTGACTGTCCTCGAAAGAATAAAACAATCAGGCTTGAAATTAGAACCATCAAAATGCGAGTACCTACGTTCAGAACTAGAATACCTAGGCCACCTGATCACCGCAGAAGGAGTTAAGCCAAACCCTATTAAGATCAAGGCAATCCAGGAATTCAAGCAGATGAAAACACCTAAACACGTGCAATCATTCTAAGGATTAGCTGGATATTATAGGAAGTTTATAAAGAACTTTTCATCTATAGCTAGACCACTCACCAGGCTAACTCAAAAGGACACAATTTTTGATTGGACTCAGAAGTGTGAAGAAGCTTTTAAAAAATTGAAAAACGCACTAACAACATCACCAGTATTAAGATTCCCCGATTTTAGAGAAGGATTCACTCTAACAACCGACGCATCGAATCAAGGATTAGGCTCAGTGCTATCCCAGGCCGGACATCCTTGCTTATTTATTAGCAGAACCCTTAATAAAGCAGAAGAAAATTACAGCACCTCAGAAAAAGAACTCTTAGCTATAGCATGGGCAATGAAAAGGTTACGTTAATACTTGCTAGGAAACAAGTTCAAAATCAAAACTGATCACAAAGCACTCATTTGGTTACACAATGTGAAAGACCCTAGCTCGCGACTCTTACGATGGCGATTACGGCTAGAGGAATATAAGTACGAAATAGAATATGTTAAAGGAAAGGAGAACAAAGTAGCAGACTGCTTATCCAGACTATTCCCAATCCATTCCAGTGACATTCTACAACAAGCGCTAGACGGAATAGATTTAACTACCGACGATGAGCTATCAGATACAGAAATGTTGGGTACACCAGTTAAACGCCCCACTATCATCAAGGAGGAAATACTACAAGAAAAAATTGAAATCCCAGTCAGAAGAATGTGCGATTCAGTGGAGAGTAACGACGATCCCAATAATTCATCTGGATCCGAAACACCTCAACAAAATGAACTTTACAACGATTTTATGACATGGCGATTGAACCAAGTGCAAGGAAAATTGAAAACGAAACCCAACGCAGTCGGAAAACTCTGGAAAGTAATAAACAAAGAAGACATGCCAAAATATAATGAAGAGGATTGGTTACGGAAACTAGGCTGGTTCATCAATGAAACTATCAGCAAAAAACTAACATTGATAAGATTTATATTCGGTGACCCACTATTTACACCAATAGAAAAGGAGCTGATGCAGGAAATGATGGAATACCTATCTAACTTATATCCCCACTTAGGATTTCACCTATGCTTTAACAATACCCGAGAATTAACGAAAGAAGAAAAAACTAATATCATTAAAGAAGCGCATGCGGAACATCTTGGAGAAAAGAATACCATTGAAGAAGCGAAGAAAATAGGACAATGGATAGGTATCGATGAAGACATTAAAAAGTACGTCAAAACATGCCCTATCTGTCAACTCCAAAAAACCACAAGAATCAACAACCAAGCGGAGGGAATTATACCAGACATTCCTCCGAAACCCAATGATAAAATAGCCCTAGATATATACGGCCCATTACCCGAAACAGTAAAAGGTAAAAAATACATTCTGAGCCTACAAGATAGATTGACCCGCTACACGGTGTTAATCCCGATGGCTAACGAGACAACTAGTTCAATAATAGAAGGGCTGCTCGATCATTACATCTACATCTTCGGAGCACCCAAAACAATACTAACAGACAACAGCTTTTCATCCGCAGTCCAACGGAAACATCGAAAGAATGCACTCCACCCTAGGGAACCTAATCAAAACAAGCATTTCAGAAAGAAACAATGAATGGGATCACAATTTGAAATTTATTAACTTTGCAATCAACACAATGAAGAACCAAACAACAGGATTTTCACCCTTTGAACTTATGTTTGGAAGAGAAGCTAACATACCATCATCGGTAGCGTGTTCACCAACCCTGACGTATCCGGAACTAGTGAGAAAGTGGAAAAAGAAACACGTAGATAACCTACGAAGGGCTAGAGAAAGAATAGAAATAGAAACAGAAAAAACGAAGAAAAGGCTTGATGAAAATATTACTCACAAACACCCCATATACAAACCAGGAGACACAGTAAAAATCATCAACAATACTAAGTCTAACAAACTAGACCCCTCTTGGAAAGGCCCTTTTGAAGTTATTGACTACTTAGACAATAATAATTTACGAATAAGAAATAAGGACAAGATTATCCGAATTCATATCAATCAGACAATGCCCTATTTCACAGACGATAATGACACCCTTCTGGACCTTCCTGCTGGCCCTAGCACCGAGCATCAGTGCTAAATGCACCCTCGAGAAAATTAAAGGAAACGTCTACATCGAGGAAATCTCTAAAGTACACTTGTTTCATGAAAAATGGAAAATGGTTATAGCTATCAATATGACATCCACCGAAAACCGGATTAAAGCCATCGACACCACCATTACTATGGCAGAACTAGCCTGCAACAAGAAATGCACACCTTATTATGAAGTCCAATTGGTTAGGAATCGCTACAATAGACTAGCTAGTAAAAACAATATCCTACACAAGTTATTAGGCAAACAACGACAAAAAAGAGGATTAGCGAATTTTGTGGGTGATATATCCAAAACTCTCTTCGGAACATTAAGCGAATCCGACATGAAAGAAATTGACACCGAATTTTACACAATTTATACAGATAACAAAAACATAGCTAGCATCCTGTCAAATCACACAAAAATACTCAAATTAATCTTAGACTTCTCGTCAACGGACCATAAATGGATAGCTGCCAAAGAGAATACCGACAGACAGTTTATAAGAAACATCACCTTCGGACTGAATGCTGCAACAAAGAATAGTTTTGTCAACTCAAAATTAGTATTAGCAGCAATACTATTAGATGAAACAAACGAGGATATTGAAACAGCGATCAACGCCATAAACGACGGAAAGCACGGGATAGTACATCCCCAAATTTTAACACCAAAGATGTTGAAAGAAACCATTAGAGAATTCGAGACAACTCAACGTACGCGCTACCATTTTGACAATGAAGAAGAAAACTACCAGCACATTATAGACATCAGTACTCTCTCCGTAGCAGTAATCCAAGGCCTATTTACATAAATACTGGAGATACCGGTAATTGAGAAAGAAGAAGGTTCCTTGCAAAGAATAGTCCCTATCCCGATACAAGTAAATAAAGTCCACATATCAATAGTCCCCGAATATGACATGATCATTAAATACCGAGACTCTTACGTACCAACCGACAGACAGACCATTGACAAATGTAAACAGATAGATGTATATAAAATATGTAGAAGAAACCAACCTAATGTCAAGTTAATAGATAGCGAATCTTGCGAAGCCAGTTTACTTAGAAGATACTCAGAAAGATAAAAAAATAAATAGATAAAAAGATAAATTTTGAACAAAGAGACATTGACAGGTTAGAACAAAAATTAGTACAACTTCCAAAACAAATATCACACGAAGAACTTAAGCAAGCCAGAATTAGCCTAGACGACACCGAAAATATCCTACATACTATGGCCACCCACAGAAGGCTCATTACTTGGAAAGAAACTAGTTTAGAATGGTTAAAATATTTAGGTTACGCCGCTTTAGCACTAGGAACTCTGTATACTTTAGGTAAATTAGGCATCCTCGATTGCATAAAGGGATGCTTTCCGAAAACAATCAAATTATTCCGTAATAGAAATAAAGAAGTCCACCAATCCCATATTGTAACGTACCAAACCCAACAAACTCCCGAATCATTGTCAAACTACGAAACATGCAGCATAGTTCAAAAAACCAAACCTTTAAAGATAAAAAACAAAACTTAGAGACTAAGTTCAATCTAAAAAGGGGGTTGTTACGAGCTGACACTTACCCCCACTCTACGTCTAATTAGTATATATAAAGCGCCGCCACTCTGAGGAGTTCAGTTCTAGACCTGTACTCATAAACGCAAATAAAGCGCTCGAAGTGAGAGATGGACTTCGAGCTTACACAAAAAAGTTCATTAAGCATTTTTACGCTTAATACGTAAAAATGATTTAATACGTATTTCACGTACTAAAACTTTTCTTTTAGCAGCACATTAAACTTAAAAAAGCATTCTGGTTAAATGCAAAAATAGTTATGAAAAAAGTAATTGATATATAGAACAAGTTCTGCATTCCGATAACTTCACAGTTGTACATCGTAATAAAGATCAAAGTTTTACGTAGAGAATACGAGAAGCTAAAAAGCACAAAAATGAAAAGTTTGAATTTCAGAAGAATAAAGGAAACAATTAATTGCTAATACACAAATGCTTCTTGATGTTGCTCATAGAGATGTTGAAAAATTAATAAAAATCGAGAAAAGTACCACTTTTTTGGAAGTTCAGTGAGGTTTAAGACTTTTAATCAAAGAAGATGTATGTCAAGAAATCTACTAACACAAAGAGCGGTTCGATAATAGAAAAAGATCTAAGCAAAAACGAATTAAAAAAGAAGAACAAAGAAAGAAAACAGCAGAGACTTCTCCTTCATTAGAGTCTGCATCATCGGATAATTTACTTGTGGAAACAGAAAAAAGCGATTAAGAGGTTGAAGTTTCGAGTTATCTTTAAAAGTAAATAAACAAATCAAAATTGAATGAATCTAATTCATTAGACTCATGTAGCTCACCAAAAAAACCGCGCAGTTTAGAAAATATGTTAAATATAGCTTCTACTTATTTTCAGTATTAGACCGGATCAATCAATCTGACTGACAATTTGCAATGTGGGCTGGAGCCATTGCTCGAACAAATGATCAGAGTATAAAATAAGATTAATTTTTGTTTTCAATTGTACGCCGTAAACGTTTAGCTCATCACAAGAAAATTAACAATAGTATTCAACAGGAGTTTCTCGAACTGGAAGAACCTGCTTTACATGTCCACTGTGATGGTAAACAAATGAAAGACACAGTCAATAAAGAAAATCCGAAATCACATGTTGAAAGACTTAACGGTGGCTCTTTCTGGCTTTGAAACTGATAAAATTTTAGGGATTCCTAAAGTTACTTCTGCAACAGGCCAAATAATGGCTTATGCGGTGTTTGGTCTATTAGTTATGTGGAAAATTGTAAGTGATGTAATTGAAATGTGTTTTGACACAACGCTCGAGTCGAAATATAGGCCCCCTTTGGACTTTTCATAACTATAAAAAACCTTTTTTGGTTCTACTTAACCTTTGATATCCTCTTTTGATTCTCGTGGAGCCTATTTAGTCCTCTTTTCAACCTGTTTATGATTTCCGAAATATTTATGAAGAAATCATTTAAACCTTTATGATCTGTCCAGTATTTTCACCCCTATTCTAACTCTCTATAACCTTTATACTGCCGTCTTGATGAAGAAACATAACAAGTGCAGTTTGACGTTAGGGTGACCTTCGCTTTGTGGCGTAGAGGTTAACAAGCATTACGTTAAACTCAGGGAGTAATAATAAGGAGACCGATCTACGTACATGCGTCCTGAATGCGCACGGTGAGTCTTAAGGGGATTTATCAGCATTATAAAAAGGAATTCCAGTTTCCGGCCGCACGGTTGAATATTTTGGTCTGATATTTTGCATACCTCATCTAAATATTGGTCTCTTTTCTTGTGAAGTCTCGGTTTTTTGAAAAAATATTTATATTTGACGTGCGTTTGCATATAATGAAAATCATCTTAAATCGACGCAAGAGTACTTCTAGAATGCAAATAATTTGATTATTATCTGTTTTAATTGTTATAAACAAACGAAATTAACAAATAGCCAAATATCGTCATTGTGGTGGAAAAAGATTTGTTCTTAGCTAAAAATGCTTTAACTTATTGTGAGAGTGATTGTTAGTCAGAATATCCATAAATTATTAACAATTAGAATTGTTATAAACAATTTTTTGCACAAATTTGGAATTTGTGGTTTTTTCAATTGCGGTTTTCCTTTTATCATCTGAATTGATGCAGATATTCTGAAAAATTGAATAAGTTCAATTATATTTGTGAAAATATAACCAAATATATGCTTTAAATTTTTGTGAGAGAGATTTGCAGTCACTATTTATATATAAAATTAACAATAAGCAATTGTCATTATTTATTGCTATTATTTAAATTCAAATATCACGAAATTTTCATATATTTAAAAAATCTTGTAATTTTTGTTGAAAAAATTTTTTTCTTATCTGGAAATAATTTAAATTTTTGTGAGAGTGATCGTCAGTAACAAGTTTTATGAAACATTAACAATTATAATATTTATAAACCATTTTTGTCGAAAATGTTCCAATTATTGGTTTTTCAATTTCGGATTTTCCTTCATCATCTGAATTGATGCAGATATTCTTGAATATAACATAGGTTCAATTATATTTGTTAAAATAGAACAGTTGTTGATCTTGTAAGCAAATTAAAAAAAAATTCAAAGCTTTGGCACTTTTTTAAATACATAAAAATTTCGTGATATTTGAAATTAAATAATAACAATTGCTTATTGTTTATGTTTATTTATTTCATTTGTTTAGAAGATTAGCAATTGTTGAATTTTAAGAAATATAATTGAACCTATGTTATTTTCAAGAATATCTGCATCAATTCAGATGATAAGAGGAAAACCGCAATTGAAAAAAACACAAATTCCAAAGTGCATAAAATTGTTTATAACAATTCTAATTCTTAATAATTTATGGATATTCTGACTAACAATCACTCTCACAATAATTTAAAGCATTTTTAGCTAAGAACAAATATTTTTCCATCAGAATTACGATATTTGGCTATTTCTTAATTTCATTTGTTTATAATAATTAAAACACACGACAATCGAATTATTTGCATTCTGGGAGTACTCTTGCGTCGATTTAAGATGATTTTCATTATATGCAAACTGCTATTGAAGAGTAAATAATGATTTTGTGAAAAATCTCGATTTTCTCATACTTCGAGTAATCATATAATAAATAAACAAATGAAAATGCAACAATCTCTGTCTAAGGTGCTCTTGGAAATTTAGCGCTCTTTAATTTAAAAAAATAATAATTGCGGATTGTGGCAAAATTGAAGGCTGTAGACCTTTTGAACGAAAAAAATGCCTTTCCTCCCACAGTGCGGTGTATCTTTGCATACTATCGTGTGCACTTCAACATTTCTATTATTACTGCAAATATTAACCGATTTTCATTAATCTTTTTTTCACTTTCTTGAAATTATATGGATAAACTATTTCTGCTAATTAAAATTGAATCACGCGATGCTTTCATAATTTCAGTTTTTTGAACCGGCCTGCATCTCATAACAATAAGGAGGGTGATTCGTTTCGGGTAATTCGAGGCGCTCCAGAGTCTCCACTCGCGCTACGGGGCGTCTTCCTCGTAGCTTTGACCAGGGTCGAGACTCAGGCCTCGAAAATACACACTCAGCTAGTACTGAGCGTCACTGCATTTTTTTCTATTGTTCTTTTCTTTTTGTTTATAACGTCAAATATAAACATTTTTTCAAAAAACCGAGACTTCACAGGAA
>CAKNYM010038502.1:0-21519 GCA_932195095.1 Andricus curvator | reverse complement strand
ATCAGGAAAACTTTGACGTATGTTATCTCGATACCCGTACTCGAGAAGGAAAAATATGTTATTACTCATGTGATCCCTATACCTCAGTTAATATGAAACACTCACATATCCCTTATACCCGAACACGAATATCTATTCACCAGCAAAACTTCTTACGTTCCTACCGATCGCGAAACACTCAGTAAATGTAAATCACTTGCCGAATATAAAATGTGTAACCGAAATCAACCCAACTATAGGCTAATAGACACAAATAACTGCGACGCTAGTATTCTTAAGAAATATCAAGACTCTGTAGAATGTAGCTTTTCACCTTTCAAACTACATAGTGACAGTTATATACCAACTACGAAAGGTTATATACTTTTGCCCAGTAGAAAGCTAACTTTAGATTTTCTCTGCCAAGACTCTACAACCTCGATAGAAGTAGATACTAACATTTATATTCAGGGTTCCGGATGTCAAATTATATCAGATAATGTACAACTTTATTTAGAGAAAACGTCTACCTACGAAAAAACCATTGTATTAAACAAGACGTACGGAACACCTTACGATAAAAAATTCGCTAGATACGCTAGAGAGCCACCTAATAACTCTACCTCGACAACTAGATGTTAGCGTGCTAAAGCAGATGAGACTTAGCCTAGATGATACGCAAAACTTGTTAAGCAAGATCGCTTCTCATCATAGAATACCGACTTGGAAAGAAAAGGCCTACGAATGGTTACAGTATATAGGATACACTAGCATAGGATTAATCGTTTTATTTACCCTGCTCAAATGCGGAGTTTTCGAAAAAATCAAACACTGTCTCCCTAAGAAGCTATGTTTCATTTGCGTAAAAACTCAGGTTCAGGCCAGCCTCACTGTGCATTATACCAGCGCTCCAACCCATGAGGTTATAACGGAAGTACCTATACCTGCAAATGTACCACTACCTGCAAATGTACCACTACGAATTAAAAATAAAAGAGTTCAATTTTAGGGACTAAAATCTGTCTAAACGGGGTGGTGTAAGAAACTTATAAGAATTTGGGAAATCTAGTGCAGAAGAATGTGGAAAGTCAGGTTTAGTCTGCCGCTGTCCCCTGAACTCCCTCCACAATATATTGTAGGACCGGTCTAGGCGACATGCAGCATAAGGGGCGTTCGTCAGTCTTTCGGTTACCCTTAGCCCGAGTTGTATCATCTTGGAAACTCTTAGACAAAATAAAGAATACTTCCACGTTAAAAAAGTAACAAAGTGAATTCATTACCCTCACCCTGTTACAATTGTCGATTTCGATTGTAACGACTTGTGTGTGTCAGACAGTAATGGAACGTGTCGCGATTTCTTGTTCTTTGATAGTCAAGCATTTGAAGTCATTGATCCCAACGGAGCCGCCTTGATCTGCGCTTGTTTGGATTGTAGTGACGTTCATTGACTACAGTGAGCGTCTGTATTTGAATTTTAAATACGTACGCGAACTAGAGCAAATAACCGCCATTCAGTCGGAGCATGCGCATGTCAAGGTGGCCTTTTCGGGATCACTGTTGAAAATAGTACTCCAGTCGAATTGTAGTTCAAGTTCGATAATACGACAACGTGTTTCTTCTGAGAGTGAAGGAGAGAGACTGCCGAATTGGCCAAGGACCTTATCTGTACATTTTCTTTATATCTCAGAGGATTTAAAAAATTTCAGTTGATTTTAAAAGATTTTAAATTAATATATGTTGTAGGAAAATGTTTGAAAGAATTTCAGAAGATTCCAAGAAACATTTGATTTATTTTAATGATTTGAAGGAATTTTAAAGGACTGGGCATATTTTAGGGTATTTGTTATTAGGTTATGTTATTAGGTTAGGTTTATCATTCATTAGGTTAAAATTATGTTTGTTATTAAGGATTGAAATATTTGAGGGAATTCTTAAATATTCCAAGGAATTTCGTGGGTAATTGTTTCGATAATTTGAAGGGCTCATAAAGGACTAGGAGAGTTTCAGAGAATTTCATAAGAATCCAAGGCATTTTCAAAAGATGTACATAATTCAAAGGAGTTTCAAAACATTTTATAGGATTTGAAAACTTTTAGAGTACATATTTCAAAAGATTCCAAGGAATTTTCAATTAATTTCAATAATGTTACTGATTTCAGATGATTTTGAAAGATTCCAAGGCATTTTCAATAGCTGTAAAAAGTTTCAATTGATTTTAAAGATTTCAAAGAACCTGAAAGATTTTAGGGAATTTTTAAAGATTCGAAGGTATTTTGTCTTTATTTCAATAACTACAAGAAATATCAAAGAATTGGAAGTATTCTAGCGTGTTTTCGAAGAATCTAAGGCATTTTCAAGAGATTTAAATAAATTCAATGAATTTCAAAAGATTTTAAATTTCCTAAAACATATGTTTAGTTGAAATCTTTTAAAATAACTTGACATTTTTTTTTAAATCCTCTGAAATCCAATTAAATTACTGAAATAAATTGAAAATTCCTTGGAATCTGTTAAAATACCCTCAAACATTTCATATCCTCCAATTTTAAAGGATTGGGCACATTTTAGGGCTTTTTAAAAGAATCCATGGCATTTTAAAGAGATATCAATAACTTAAATGAATTTCAAAAGATTTTAAAGGATTTTAAGGAATTTTGTATTTATTTCAATAATTTGAAGGCATTTTTAAAGATTAGGAACATTTTAGGGTATTTCCAAAGATTCCCAGGTATTTTCGAAAGATTTTAACAATTTGCAGGAATTTCAAACAATTTTAGAGGATTTGAAAACTTTGAGAATTTCCTTAAAAATTCAAAAGATTTTTCATTTGTTAGGAGTTAGTTTACATTAAGGTCGCATTTTGAAGTTAAACGTTCGGAATATTGAGTGCTTTAAAAAGATTTTAAAAAGATTTTTCGGAGATACTCTCGAATATGTAAAAACAAAAATCTCTGAAATACTGTGAAGTCCTCGATTTATTGTGAGAAAATTATTTGAAAAGGGATTAAAATATTATTATAAAATTCAGTGAAAAACCATTAAATTATTCTCTGGAATCTGTCAAGAAGCCCTAAAATGTCAGTATTTTTAAGAAAAAAAGAGTTGAAATTCCTTTCAAACCATTCAAATCAATTGAAAATTCCTTCAAATACCTCAAAATAATTCAGAATCATTAAAATTGAGAGAGGAAAAACCTTGAAATATATATGCATATATCAAGCTTTTTCTGCTTGAAATATTAAAATTAAAGTAATTATAATAATTGGACTGCAATATTATAAGTTTCAGGGAAAAATCGATGTATTTAAAATGTATTTAGGAATCTTTGAAAATAACGCGTCAAGGGAACCGCCATCAGTTTAATTTTCCAGTTTTCAACTATTCTAAAGTACCTTAGGATACCCCCCCCCCCCCCGGTGGGCGGGGGTCTATCATCACATGAGATGCGATAGTCTGAATTTTTATCAAAACATTGCAGCGATATTTAAAGTTTTTAGCTTTAGATAATTATACTTCAACAAAATTAATAAATAATGGTATAAACTACTCATCCTTAAAATAGGCTTCCGGCTTTTCTATTTTCTGTCCAATTTCCAGGTTACACTTGAGTTACGCGGTTACACATTTTTTTATAAAATTGTCTGTATATAGAAACACAGTTTGAAGAAAAATAGACAAATTGTAGAATTTTATATTCGGTTTCTTTCCTGTCCTCGGATACACGACTGATTATTGCTTATATAACATATGTGGATTGGATAAATAACATTTATACATTATACTTTCAATCATGCCTGATTTTGTATGGACTTTTTTACGACATCCATAACTGCAAAGGTTTCTTGGACATAAATATCACATATGTTTTTTAAATATTTGTTTAGAAAATCTCAAAAACGTACGAAGTTCGGCAAAATTACGTGTGAAAAGCGTCCAATGTCACAAAGAAAAAAATGGGTTATTTTCTTTAAATTATTGGTACTTGGGATTTGAAGAAAATCGGAGACAATTTGTTCACATTCAGCAATGTGTTGAGGGTCAGATCGCTCGTCATGTGGAGCGAAGTTACTTTCCTAATTTTCCGCTAGGAGATTTGCTTTATCGGTAGGGGAAAGAAGAAACGTTTGATCTGAATTTTTGTGAGGGGGGATATTAGTTCGTGGCTTCGTTAGGGCTTTAGTCATACGATATATAGAGTTATCTTTAATTTGAAGTTTACCGACTTCTTTATTCCAATTTTTGCATATGTGCTCTTGAACTTTAACTGATATAGTTTTCCGAAGGTGGTTAATGATGTTTTTTAGGATACAGTCTTTATTTCTTTGATGTGTTCGGCAAAGTTCATTGCGAGTTTGGATAAGGTCTTCAATCTCGGGTCTGAGAGGTGGATCGTATATGTTAATGGTAGTCTGAGGAACTGAAGTGTGAACGGCAGTTTTTATGCTAGAGGTGAGATTTGTTATGGCTTCGTCAATGTGAGAAGTGTTTGCTATTGAAGGTTCAAAATTAACATGTGTTTCTAGGGTCAAGTTGAATTTTTGCCAATTTGCTTTTGCAAACTTACAGCGAGGTGCGA
Organism: Andricus curvator; assembly: GCA_932195095.1. NCBI lineage: Eukaryota > Metazoa > Arthropoda > Insecta > Hymenoptera > Cynipidae > Andricus > Andricus curvator. The sequence continues at coordinate 16,964 of CAKNYM010038502.1, read as the reverse complement.
CCGGGGCTTTTTCACAATTAGTTGAAAGGCTTAGAAGAACTGGTCGACGATCTGAGTCTAATTCATCAATGTTCAGAATGTCCTGATTGTAGAAGTTATTTTTTGAAACTGCAAAGTAAAACGGTCAGATTTATGTTTGTTGTTGTGAGGGAAAAAGGTATGGGAGTCTGGTGCGGAGAAAGACGGATACTACAATCGGCAAGAAAATTCGAGTCCTCTGGCTTTGACGTTAAAAAAGTAAGTGAAGAAAAAATGCTAGCTCAATGAATAAATGATCATTTAAAAGGTCGAAATGTTGTACGTTAATGAGCCTGAAACGAATATGCCAAAAAAAATTGTATAGCTTACAGACCCGTAAATCTTTTAAAAAGTAGGGAAATTGTTCGTTTTTTGCACATAAATATACAACTGTACTATCTTCAGTTCTAATGAAGATAATGAAGTGATTTAAATTAGAGGTAGTTAGTTGAACTATTTGTAATTATTTACAATTGGGAAGAAGTATGAGCTTCTTTTTCTCTTCGTGCAAATTGCGATATTTGAAGACAGTTTTTTATACTGGAAAGCAAGTGTAAGAAACCAGCGGGGCGCCTTTTTTTTCATGGGATCGTCCTCGTCTTTCCTCAGCATGTGCCTCCAAGAAAGACGAGGACGATCCCATGAAAAAAAAGTTCCAAAGTTCACTGTCTTTAAAAGTTGTCAAATTTCCCTACTTTTCAACAGATTTTCGGGTCTGTAAGCTATACAATTTTTTTGGCATATTAGTTTCAGGCTCATTAACGTACAACATTTTGACCTTTAAAAAGATCCTTCATTCATTGAGCTACCATTTTTTCTTCACTTACTTTTTTAACGTCAAAGCCAGAGGACTCGAATTTTCTCGCCGATAGTAGGTGGTCGTTTATGAATTCAAACAATTGTTTTCCGATGTTGTTAGTTGTTCTGCTATTCCATGCCAAGTGTTTTGCATTTAGGTACTCTGCAGTAATTACCGAGAGTGCAAGTTTGAATATTTTTCTGTAATCATTTTTTATAAATTCGCGTGAGGGAGTCTGATAGAGCGAAACTATGGCATATGGTTTCCCGTGTATTTTTATTTGTATAGCAGTAGCTTCGAGGGCTTCAAGTTCAGGAATTATTAGTTCGTGGTGGTCGATATTTTCTTGAATTAAAATCGCGGTATCTCTATTAGTGTTATTTCTGTACAATTTATAGCCACGAACTAGATTCATGCGTAGGGATTGGCGTAGTAGAGTTTCACTAAGCAAGCAAATGGTGATGTTATTCTTGTAGAGGTATGTAGCTAATTCATGTCTTTTTTTAAGGATACCCTGAGCATTCCAAAAAATTATTTTTAGTGTGTTATTATTGTAGGTAGCCATTTTCTATGGCAAGTGAAAGCATATTACTTATGATCTCGGCGGTTGAATGTATAGCTTCCGTAATGTTGATTTTATCCCCCATTATATCGGTGGTTAAGATTGTAGCTCTTTTTAAGAGGTTGACTAGATTTATTTTGATATCCTGAGTAGGTGAACTTTTATTGGGTGCGATTTCTGGAATGATTTTATTCTATGGGATGGGAATTGTCGCGGCGATTGGTGCTTTAGCTCGATTATTAGTGGGTTTTGGTATTTCGGATGGCTGTGTAGTTTGAGTTTTGATCTTGCATGTTTGTGATGTAGAGGCGACGACAGCGCTGTAGAGCGGTGATTTTTGCGATAGCGGGACACTGACTACTGGGGTATTTACAAGTGTCCAATTGTCTTTCGTGGCGATCTGTACAGCTGGTTTAGAGGGAGCAGTTTGTTTTTGTGAATTATGAGGTTTTGGTTTATCATTGGTGGTTTTTATGGAGGCTTTTTTAAAGGCAGGACAGCCCCTGTAATTCGCAGTGTGGTCTCTAGCACAGTTAGCGCAAGTGGCCGGCGATTTACGATCTTTTGTGCATGTGAGCCCCAGATGCGCGCCCCCGCACTGTACACAACGTGGAGTGGCGTGGCACATGTCAGAGACATGTTCGAATCTTTGGAACTTGTAGCACTGTGAAGTTTCCTTTGGTTTAACATAGGGCTCTACTTTTATTTTTATATAAGCAATGGACTGGAGATTGAGAAGCACCTTTGCTTGTGGTGTATTTGGGAACACTACCAGAGGCATTGGTAAGGCTTTCTTAGTTTGTCGGTTTCTCATGCGACCGACCGGCGTAATTGTGAATCTTTCCTCTTTTAAGTTCAGAGAGAACTAAATCTTCCGGTACTCTTTCAGAAGTTTATGGAGAATTGTGTAGGGGTGGTTAGCCCGTCCACAATTACATTAATTGGGGGTATTTTTTCCAGTGCTGTGCCTGTTTCAGTACCTAGATTTAGTGGTTTAGAGCCCGATTTGAGAATATTATTGTCAGCGACTTTATTGGTACTAGCTGCACTTGATTTTGATTTTTGTGAGTAAGATATATGCATACTCACGACTGATGTTCTTGACGTCTTACTGCTTCCTTCGACGGAGTTGGAGTTGGTGGCCGATGATTGGCCACTGCTGGCGCTGGCAGAAGCGTTATCCGAAAGCTTGGAGAGCTTACGCCTCTTGCTACTACAAGAGACTACGGAGAAGTTCCTATCTTTTTCCATTCATACGGCGGCCACTTCGCTGGCACTGCTACTTGCTGATGGGCAGGAAACTAGGTTTGAGCTCTGTGACATGAGTGTCACAAAGCGCGAAATTGTTAGTCGATCAATTTGATGCGTCTGATAGATCAGAATCTATCAATCTATCATGATCATCAATCAATCTAACAAGCAATCTATCTGAGAGTTCAGTTCCAATCAGTCACAAAGTCAATGTCTCAATCAATCGATCGATCGATCCAATCATCTTGGCAAAAAAGTTTGCCGGCCCTTCACTTATAGGCCCGAAGACTCATTTCACTTGTTAATTACTTTTACGGTCAGTCACCTAGTGGTAACTCCTGGAAGTGAAAATAAACGATCCTATCTCTTTGATTAATTTTGAATCTTCATTATAGAAAGAGATAGAGAAAATGTACCCAATTCTATCTCTTTGTCAACCTAATTTGACGTCTATCTTTTTTAATACCGTCTTTTCTATTTCATCCTATCTTTTATCTATCCACGTCAATCTTTTTCAATCTCCTCTTCTTTATCGCGGCCTATCCTACGTTTATCAAAGTCAATCTTTCACTAACTCTCGGTCAATTTAAATTCCAATCTTTATGTTTTTATATCTTCTTCCCTATCTCATCGTATCCTACATCTATGAACGTCTATCTTTTTCTATCTTTTTTTCAATCTAAATTCACGTCTATCTTTTTCCATCCCCTCTTCCCTATCTCATCATATCCTTTATCTATTTATGTCAATCTTTTTTTATCTCTTTCTATACTACATATATCAACGTCTATCTTTTCCTATCTCTTTGTCAATCTGAATTTACGTCACTTTATTTTTCTGGTACGTAGTCAACGTCAAATTAATTTTTGAAATAAATTCCCTAACTTGTCGATGGATTTTCCGATTTTTATTGAAAAAGATTAAAATTTGTAATAGATAGACTAAGGGATAGAAAAAGATAAAAGTCCTCGGTCACGAAACGCCGAGTAAGAGATAGAAAATTATTGAGGTTGGGGATAGGAAAATATAGCGTTTCAGGAATTCAAAGTGACCCATTGAGAGATAAGAGGAGATATGGAATAGTTCTATCTTTTCCAACACCCAATGTCTACCGTTTTCAATCTTTCTACTTCCAGCAGGGCAATACCTTCAGGCTGACGTGGATAGATAAACGACAGGGTGAGATAGGGAAGAGGAGATTGAGAAAGATAGACGGGAATTCAGATTAAGAGAGATAGAGAAATTTTGACGTGCATAGATCAAGGATAGGATAAGAGAGAGAAGAGGATATTGAAAAAGATAAACGTGACTTTGGATAAAAAAATAGATAGAATAAGGTAAACGTTGATAGATGTAGGATACGATGAGATAGAGAAGAGAAGATTTAAAAAAAATGGAAATTCAGATTGACAGAGAGATAGGAAATATTGACGTGGATAGACAAAGGATAAGATAAGATTGGTAAGAGGGGATTGAAAAAGATACATAGACGGAAATTTAGATTAACAGAGAGATAGAAAAAGATTGACGTGGATAGATCAAGGATAGGGGGAGACAGAGATTAGGGTATTGAAGAAGATGAACGCGAATTTATATTTAAAAAATAGATAGAAAATATAAACGTTGATAGATGTATGATACGATGGGATAGAGAAGAAGATATTGAAAAAGATTGACGTGAATTTGGTTTGACAAAGAAATAGGAAAATATTGACGTGGATAAACAAATGATAGGATGAGATAGAGAAGAGGTTATTGAAAAAGATAAACGTGAATCTAGATTGTAAAACAGATAGAAAAAGATAGACGTTAAGAGATGTAGGATACGATGAGATGGAGAAGAGGAGATTGAAAAAGATAGAAGGAAATTTAGATTAACCGAGAGATAACAAATTTTTGACGTGTATAGATAAAGGATAGCTTGAGATAGAGAAGAGGGTATTGAAAAAGATAAACATGAATTTAGGTTGAAAAATAGATAGAAAAAGATAAACGTTGTTAGATGTAGGATACGATGAGATAGAGAAGAGGAGATTAAAAAAGATAAATGGAAATTTAGATTGCCATTGTGATAGAAAAATATTGACGTGGATAGGTAAAGGATAAGATAAGATTGAAAAGAGGGGATTGAAAAGGATACATATACGGAAATTTAGATTAACCGAGAGATAGAAAAAGATTGACAGGGATAGATAAATGATAGTAGTCCATGCGCCCTGTCCAAAAAAGGCTCATTTGGGGAAATAAATGCTACCTCAAATTTGACTTCAGATTCTTGTAGTGATAGCATGTAGAACAGAAGCCTATATGTTTGCTACCACGGCGTCGGAAGCACTGTGTGTGTAAACAATGGTTAAAGATAGCAAAAACAGGTTTTTTATTTATTGCAGCTAACCTATATGTCTGTCAGAAAAAAGAGTAATTGAAAAATGTAGGTCTTACAAATAACTACAAAATAGCGTGTCGTAAATTAAGCTTTGTTTATTTGTTTACTGGCGAAAAAATTGAAACCGCCCGAAAGTGCCTTTTTCCAAATATGCAATTATTATTGCAATAATTAATTTAAAAGTTTCAAACTTTCAGAAAATATTTCCCTTATCACCCTTAAAAAGTTTAGCAAACTTCAGCCTAAAATAATAATTAGTTTTCATAACAGCTGAATAGTTATTAAAAAATGTCCTCTACGGGAGTTGTGCTATCAAGTACACTTAGCGGCAAAACGACTTTACGTTATTAAATTACAGAAAATTGGGTACAAAAAGAGGGTATGTTTTTTTGTCATAAACACGTAAAATAACTTTGTCAATTTTCACTCAATGGAATCGGGATGTTATTAATTCGGTAAGTGCTATTTTTCTACACATTTTCAATCGAAAAAAAATTTTGTAGTTGCAGAGGGGGGGGGGGGATAATTTGTTTTCAAACATTACTGCTACTGCAATTTTCAACCTACAGAGCTGAAATTCACATCGCATACAGAATGAGGGCTGTACTATTTGTTGTTAAATTTCCAAGGCAATGCATTTATATTTTGTTGTTGATTACGGTGACTGATTATGAGAGAAGGATTGGCGCTGTCTGTGGTGGCGGAGTGGGGAAAGCCGCTGTCGCGTACGTATGGTTATTAGACAATATTTAAATAATTTTTACATTCTCATTCTAATGAGAAGGTATTGGTTTTATGTAAAATTTGACATAGTCGGTTTTCATCAAATCTCCACGTTTTGAGACCTCCTGAGTCAGAAAAAACGATTTTTACCAAGGTGTCTGTCTGTCTGTAGTCTGTCTGTCTGTCTGTAGCCACGATAACTTTCGAAAAAATGATCAGATTCGATTAAGCTTTGGCACACTTTTTTATGGCCTAAAAAGAAAGAACTAGTTCGTTAACCAGCTATTTTGGATAAAAATTCAAAAAGTGAGCACATTTTGAAAATTTATGAGACCACTTTTTTTGAAGATTTGAAAATTCTATGGACGGTTATTAGTAGTACGCAAAATGACGAACAAAATATCCTAATGACTTTTCGTGATAAAAAAAAATTACTGGAGTTATAGGATTTTCAAAATTCCAAAAAACAAACGAAAATTAAAATTTTAGGCCGAAAAACGCACGATATGAAAAAAAGTCAGAAGGAGAAAAACGTTGCTTTTTGAACCCCCTATAATATTTTCATACAGTTTTTTGAATTTTTCGAAAAATAAAAAATTCAAATTTTGATCGGACAAAAAAATAATGAAAAATCAAAAATTCCATTTTGCTGTCAAACTATGCAAGATACGAGAAAAGATCATTCCACCAAAATTGTGCTATTAAAAAAGATCTACAAATTTCTAATGACTCACTTTTTGATATGATGCGTAGTTTTTGTTTTATTCGTAAAAAACAGCATTGAAAATAGAAAAATGAAATTTGTAGACGAATAACAGGAGCTACGAAAAAAATGAGATAAAAAAAATTTGTTCATCCAAGAAGAAGGTACAAATTTCTTGTGAATCATGTTTCGATAGGATGCGTAGTTTTTGTTTTATTCGTGAAAATAACATTGACAGTAAAAAAAATCAAATTTTTGAAAAAACAATGCAAGGTGCGAAAACAGATAAATGAACAAGCTAAAATAAAATTTTAACTGATAAAATTTTTCGCCTAAATTATATAATTATTTGTCATTTGAAATCAAATACAAATTTAATAATTTGTATATGAAGAACGCGCGCTCAGTGTATTTACCAAAACGCGCGTCGTAAGTGCGCTCAAACTTTTTTGTTTCTATCATACGGTGCACAGAACCGAGCGTGGAACGCAAGGTTCAAATGATTTTCAAATCAAATATCGAGCGCGAAGCGCGAGTATCTGGATGAGAATGTGTTCCTTAAGGTCGATAGAACCTTGAGTAAATAAAGTTTCTTTTCAGTCTAAAATAAAAACAAATTTAACAATCACTTAATATGTAGAGGTTTTGATAATTTCATAAGATTTGTAAACAAACTTTTTCTTTTCATCGAAGTCGAACACGAAGTTCAGAAATCTAGAGGAGCCGAGCGTTAAGCGCGATGTAAATACGCCCGAGCGCGTAGCGCGAGGTGAATATATAATCGAGCGCGAAGCGATGAGAATGTGCCCGCGGGGCGGGCAGATTTTTTACATTTATTTTCTTGAAGCAATTTTTCAGATGTGAATCTTTAAGGGAATAAGGTATATATTATAGTTAATCCAATAAACAATATCTTAATGGCAAAAAACAGCGGCTTCCCCCACTCCGCCTCCACTGACTGCGTCGATTCTTTTCTGTGAACTTTTCCGTGAATCAGGCACGATTATAAACAATAAAGGACCCCGCACAAAAACAATGGAAAAAATCAGTCCGTCAAATTGGCTGAAACTTTCAGATAGTGATGTTCTCGGCGTGCTGAACAAAAGTCTCTATGGGCCCAAGTCGATCCTATGATTAGTTTTTGAGTTATGGGCCTTAGAAGTTCCGGATTTTCGAGGAATCTGCGTTTACACAGCCCACACTGCCCTACGAAAAAAAAGTAGTGCGGAAGGTCCGAACGACAAGACCATAGTATATATATATGTTTTTGGGGTCGCTGAATCCGAATCCGGGATCCTTTTGACCCAATAAGGTCAATGTCAAGGTCAGTCCAAGGTCAAATCTGCAAAATCAGCTTTCTACTCTGCAAAACCTATCGGCTTATACGTTTTTGGGGTCGCTGAATCCAAATTCGGTGTCCGTTCACACCCATCAGGTCACAATGAAGGTCAATCCAAGGTCAAATCTACAGAATTAGTTTTCTACGAAGTGAACCAATGTATGGATGCCTTCTTGAGGTCACCAAATCCTCTGTCGGTTTTATTTGATTAGGTCGAGGTGTAGGCGGATGTTCCCTCCGCACGCGCGCGCGTGTATATATGTGTGTGTGTGTGTGTGTGTCTGTGTGCGTGTGTGTACATGTGAATATATATATCTATATTTATATATTCACACATACCAAGAACATCCGCCGACACCTCAAACTCGACCTAATCAAATGAAACCAACAGAGGATTTGGTGACCTCAAGAAGGTATCCATACATTGGTTCACTTCGTAGGAAACTAATTCTGTAGATTTTACATTGGATTGACCTTCATTGTGACCTGGTGGGTGTGAACTGACACCGAATTTGGATTCAGCGACCGCAAAAACGTATAAACAGATTGGTTTTGCAGAGTAGAAAGCTGATTTTGTAGATTTGACCTTGGACTGACCTTGACATTGACCTGATGGGGTCAAACGGATCCCGGATTCGGATTCAGCGACCCTAAAAACATATAGATACTATGGTATTGTCGTTCGGACCTTCCGCACTACTTTTTTTTCGTAGGGCAGTGTGGGCTGTGTAAACGCAGATTCCTCGAAAATCCGGAACTTCTAAGGCCCATAACTCAAAAACTAATCATAGGATCGACTTGGGCCCATGGAGACTTTTGTTCAGCACGCCGAGAACATCACTTTCTGAAAGTTTCAGCCAATTTGACGGACTGATTTTTTCCATTGCTTTTGTGCGGGGTCCTTTAGAATGCATATCCTGGTGAATTTTATAACAATTAGTAGAACTCTTTTTCTATATTTGATACAAAACTGAGCTTCATAAAACGAAAAGTGACGTAGTTATTTCATTTGTTCTAAGAAGAAAACTTAACATCTTTGTAAGCCATTTTTATGCAATTTAATAATAAAAAATCGTTTTGCCACTAAGTGTGCTTGATAGCACAACTCCCGTAGAAGACAATAGCCTACTTTTTGTTCAGATCCTATCGGCCAAATCTGTAGAAATTCCGTTGAAAAATAGTCCATTTTTTAATAACAAATGAGTTGTTATGAAAAGTAATTATTATTTTGGGCTAAAAATTGGCACACTTCTTAAGGGTGATAAGGGCCATATTTTCTAAAAGTTTGAAACTTTTTAATTAATTATTGCAATAATAATTGCATATTTGAAAAAAGGCACTTTCGGGCAGTGCTTCCAATCCGGCTCCCCAACTGCAGTGCGCATGCGTTGCATCGGCAGTCTCATTGACTGTAAATGGCGCGCTTTTTTGAAACTATTACATGTGTAAATCAATTTTTTATAATAAATCATCATTATGGAAATACTGACAATTAATTTTCAGATCATAAAATAGTCTTTTAGAGGGCAAGGTGAAAAAATTATTTGATTTTACTTTTTATAAATAAATTATTCATTTGAAATTCAAAGAAAGGAAAACCTTCCTTCACCAATGTAAATTTGAAATTACTAATAATATTTTTTTATACTTTATGATTATTTCTTATTGTGGAAAATTGATTTGCATATTTAATCATTTCAAATAAGCGCCCGATCAAAATCCAATGAGGCTGCTGGTGCGGCGCATGCGCAGTGCGGTTGGGTAGCCAAATTGGGAGCACTGCTTTCGGGCGGTTTTAATTATTTTCCAAGTAAACAATTGAACAATACTTAATGTAGGACACGTCATTTTGTAGATATTTGTAAGACCTACATTTTTTTTAAAACTTTTTCCTGACAGACATATAGGTTGGTTGCAATAAAGAAAAAACCTGTTTTTGCAATCTTTGACCATTGTTTACGCACACAGTATTTCCGATGCTCTGTTCGCAAACATATAGGCTTTTGTTCTATATACTATATATAATTGGACAGGGCGCCTGGGCTATAGGATGAGATAGAGAAGAGGGGATTGAAGAAGATAGATGTGAATTTAGATTGACAAAGAGATAGAAAGGAATATATTTTCTCAATCTCTTTCGATCATAAAGATTTAAAATTATCCGAAAAGATATGATTTTTATCCTTTTACTTTGAGCATGGATGGAGATAAGAGCGCTGTGAGAATGATGCAAACGAATTCTTCGGATTGTTTTCATTCTTGAGTATTTTTCATCGGAATTTCTATGCTAGACTGAACAATACCAAGCATACGACACGAGGACAAATCTGCACAAACCTGTATCTAAGAAATTTATCCAAATCTGAGTTGGTATTTGTCAATTCACTCAAATCAGATGTCATGAACCAATTTGGCGTAATAATCTCTAGAATATTAGTGGTGTGTTGAATAACTTATATCAATATAATATGAAATAATAAATTAAATGTTTTATGACTTACTTGAGAGAAATACAAGGACCTGGTTGATGTTTGAGATCCTTCATCACGAATGACAACTTAAAAGCCAGATCGTGCACATGCGCAGAGCTGTTTTCGCGATCACGCAGCGGCAGCGCACAGAAATGTTCAAAACACAAGTTCGAAACTTCCAACGCGTGTTGACATCGTTGTCATGGCAGCTGCCAGTGCGCATGTGCACGATCTCTTTTAAGTTGTCATTCGTGGCAAGCATTAACGAATTCTTGGACGTCGCTCGTCCCACTCCCCACTTACAGGGATACTACTCCTTTTCCTTACTATTCCTTCGTTTCCTTCATTAATATTAGTCGACGTTTCGAGAATCCATACGCTCCCCTCATCAAGACAGTAAGTCAAAATTTATTGCAATTATTTCAGAGTCCAGTTTTAAAAATATGTGAGAGAATCATAATCTTACTCTCTCTTCATCGATGTTCTGTGGAAAACAATTAATACTCAATTCCACACTGTAAAAAAAGTTGGTGTAATTTTACATCGTACCACGATGGAAATTATTTGATCTACGTGCGACGATGTAAGTTTACACACTTTTATAAAAAAAAATGCAGGACGTAAATTGTCAGGACCACATTTCAATTTTGAGGTTATGTTCGTGAGGTTATAAAATTTTAAACACTGTATCAGGATAAATAAAGCGCATATAACTTTTCTTAGGTATCGTTTTGAATAAAAAAGACATATTTTTTTTATTCACATAGAACTCATCACTATTAGAGCAATATTAGAGGCTCTGAGACGTAATTTTATGATAAAGTCCAAAGCGCCATGTCTTTCTGTCAGTTTGTCGATGGGTTGTCGATTTATGTACTGTTTGTAATTTCTCAGGATGCCAAGACTTAACAATACTACCCGTGTGTGAAATTATGCTAGATACTGCAACTTTACCAAAAAAAGTGTTAATTTATAAGCACATTTAAATTTATTTACTAACGTAAATTGACTATGTGCCACGCTGATCGAATAATTTCTATCGTCAGACATAGTAAATTTACATCGGGCAGTTATTTCATACTGTTCCATGGGGTGAAATTGGAGTAGATCGTGAATTTCGGAGCGACATTGGTATATTTACCAGGTTATACATTGTAATTTAGAATACCCTGCTCGTGAAATTACAATCTAATTGTAAATATCACAAAAGATTTTTTTACAGTGCAGGTGTAAAAATAAGAAAGATTTAAAATTGTATAAAAGAAAATAGACCAATTGTAGAACATAAGCAAAACGTGAGGTTAAAAATTTAAGAATGGTGCATATTTATCAAATTAGTTGCATTTTAGTCGAGGTTAATTATTTTTGAAAATTAGTAAGGCCATCATTAATGATTAAAGTAAACTTTTACTTAATAACTGTTATAATGTAGTAAAAACCAGTATATTTTATGAGAGGAGTCAAAACTTTCGTTTTGCTCCATTTTTCAGAATTCGAGAAAGAGATGAGAGTGAGAATGTGATGTAACGAAGAAAAGAATAACAATGCCGTATCAATATTTCTGGATAAATTGTTTCTTAATTTAGAATTAAATGTTATGAACAATCGGAGTAAAAATAATTAATAAGCACAAAGATTTGTAAAATTATTAACAATTAATAAAAAAATATTATTACTAAAATTATTGTTAAATACATATGGGTCAAACAATACAGTAAAGTAGTATTATTTTGAGATGTCGTAAAAGATTAAATATTAAAATAAAAATTAACAAATCATTATTGAAATGAAAAAGTATTAAAAATTTTGGTTCATTAAAAGTGAACATTGAAAGTGATCAATAATTTTTTTTTGTCAATTATATGAATCAACAATTAATGAGTTTTTTTAAATTAAGGAATCTAAAATTATATTGTATACAGGACTGTCATTATTGAGATCTGAGATTATATTGAAGCAATCTTCACCGTTCCTCTTAATAAAGAACATTTCTGGCACTAGTATTTCAAACTTTTGAGGTTCATGGTGTAAAACTGTAACATTTTCCTAACCAAATTGATGTCCAATTTCAATCTGGTGTTTGGCAATGGCTTGATGGTTCTTTGGGTTTTGGTTGAAATTACCATTGTGTTCTTTATTTCTAGTGGAAAGTAATCTACCAGTTTGACCTATATGTAGCACTTATCACAATTTAAACATTGAATTTTATATACTGCATTAGTAAGTTGATGAATATATAGAAAGTCTTTGCCTAATTTGATAAATCTGTCTAGTTTTGAATTAATACTAAAAGTTGTTGTTACATTAAACTCACTCAAAATTCTTTTAATTTCAAAAGACGACTTACCATGGAATGAAATGGATACAAAAGACTTAAACTCAAAATTACGAACTATGTTTCTATTTTTTGATTAGATAGAGAACCTTTCATTTTTTTTGCTAATGTGTATTTGAATGAATTCCACTGGATAATTATTTAAAATAAGGTTTATTATTTATATTTTTTTATTATTTTTATCATTATTATATTATTATATTATTAAAAAAGAGCTATATTCCAATTGATTTAGTATTTAATAGTATTTTAAGCAGGTGGATTAACGTAAAAAATGTCACAGATTTTTCTTTAAAAAAATTTGAAGAAGGAATAAAATTGTTAATGGAACAAACAGTTTTCCAATTTAATAATAATTTTTATACACAAATATAAGGGACACCTATGGGATCTCCCATATAACCAACTTTAGCCGATTTAGTGATGCAAGATTTGGAATCCACTGTTATTAAAAATTTCGATTTTACCATACATATATACTTGAGATATGTGCATGATACATTCATCATTTCACCAAAAGATAAATTACAGTATGTTTTAAATCAATTCAAATATTTCCATCCTAGACTTGAATTTACACACAAGATTGAAATTATTAATTTCATTCCTTTTTTAAATGTTGAAGTTATTAAAACTGATTCAGGCATAATTGAGGGGCCGGATGCAATAACCACCTCAGCGCTTGAATACGCGGAGCAAATTTTGAAAATTATTCAAATCTGAGTATTGACAGTCCATAATTGTAGAGAATTTTATTGCGCATCTTTTTTGTATGGCAATCAAATTCAAAGATGCTTTCGTTGTTTAGTTATTTAAGGAAAACGGAATTTTTCGTTGCAAAAAATTCAATATCCTTTTGCGTTCAATTCGCCAGATCCTTGCCGGGAATTGATATTTTTTTCTGAAAATTCTATCTAACATTTTCCAACATATTCAACGACTGTTAGAGTGACTACCAACTTTAAAAAACATTTCAGGGACATGCAGTGAATTTAAAAAAATATTTTCTTCTTATTTTAATTTTTGCAATGAGAGGATTTATTCTTGACGCGCAAGAAATATTGAAACACATTTTTTCATTGTTTAATATACTCAAGTTATTGTCAGAAGCATAGGAATATAGCAAGTATACGAGTGTAAACAAATGGATTGTTTTTCTCTTACGGATAAAGAAGTCAAGCGCAGCAAGCCGTACATAATTTTCACCTCGCCCTCACTTTTTCCCCCTAATGACTAAAGATCTAAAACGTTTTGAAAAAACTTCTTTGATCCCTAAGGAACATTTTTCTCACTGGAAGTTGTCAAAATTCGAAACTTCCTTACACAACTTTTTCGTTTGTATATATGCATCGAAGATTTCGAAGAAAATATTTTTAAAAATTCACTACACGGCCCTGAAATGTTTTTTAAACTTCGAAAACACTCCAACAGTCGTACGATATGTTGAAAAATGTCACATAGAATTTTCAGGAAAAAATATCAATTTCCGGCAAAGATCTGGCGAGTTGAACACAAAAGTATATTGAATTTCTTTTCGGCGAAAAATTCCGTTTTCCTTAAATAACTAAGAAACGAAAGAACCTTCGAAGTTGGTTGCCATACCGCGTGTTCCAGCGCTAAGGTGGTTATTGCATCTGACCCTTCAATTATGATTGATTAATATCGAAAAGATACTTATGAAGGCAGATACTTTAACTTCTTTCCTAACCATCCAACTCAACACAAGAATAGCTGTCCTAAACAATCTTGTTAACACAACTTTAAAACTCTCACATGAATCCTTTCATAAATCTAACACTGAATCTATTAAAAAAATTCTTTTTAAAAATAATTATCCAAAAGAATTGATTCAAATACACAGTCACAACAAAATTAAAACAATTAAAGATTCTCTATCTAAACACACAAATACAAATATAGTTCGCAATTTTGAGTTTAAATCTTTTGTTTCTCTTCCATTCCATGGTGAATTGTCTTTTGAAATTAAAAGAATTTTGAGTGACTTTCATATTACAACAACTTTTAGGATTGATTCAAAACTAGACAAATTTAGAAAATTACACAAAGACTCTCTAGATATTCATCAACTTACTAATGTAGTATATAAAATTCAATGTTTAAATTGTGATAAGTGCTACACTGTTAGAAAAATCTGTATTAAATTTAATACAAATGTATATGAAGTCATTTGCATACACGGGAATTGAAATTTAATATACATTAAAATATGAATAGCTGTACACTTTATATTAAATTTAATATACATGTCGGTATAGCAGCGTGCTTGAAAACTCAAAGTGCTTTTATTTCTTTAAATCTTATCAAATATTCGCAATTGAAGTAATAATCTAGAATTCGTCGATTGAATTGCTTTTTATGATTAAAGTGCAACGTACAAGTGGAACTCTTTCCAAAAATTGCCCTGAATGGTAGAAATTTAATGTGAGTATAGTTGAGTGTAGGTTAGGTCTGTCATTTCTTTACGTAATTGAACTTTTCGTCTTAAAATCCAATTTTATTTTTGATTAATTGCAAGAAGGTATCATGTTTTATTATTAAGAATCGAAAATCACTGCTAATCTTATTTTTATTTTGTGTAAAATGGAATTATCTGAGCGATTATCATGATTGCATATGAAATTTAATAAACACGTACCTAAATAGGGATTTCATATGCTTGATATATTAATTTTATTATACATTGGTATTTTAAATTTAATACTATTTTCAACAGTGATACATATAGGCCAAACTGGTAGATTACTTTCCACTCGAACTAAAGAACAATATGATAATTTTAACCATAACCCAAAGAACCATCAAGTCACTGCCAAAAACCAGGTCGAAACTGGACATCAATTTGGTTGGGAAAATGTTATAGTTTTACATCATGAACATAAAAAGTTTGAAAGACTAGTACCAGAAATGTTCTTTATTAAGAGGAACGGTGATGATTGCTTAAATATAATCTCAGATCTCAATAATTACAGTCCTTTATACAATATAATTTTAGATCCCTTAATTTAAAAAAACACATATTGATTCATATAATTGACCACAAATTATTGATCACTTTTAATTTTCACTTTTAATGAACCAAAATTTTTAATAAATTTTAATTTCAATAATAATTGGTTAATTTTAGTTTTAATAGTTAATATTTTTAACCGCTTCAAATTACTGAATTTTGCATTTCAAAATAATACAACTTTACTATATTCTTCGACTCATATGTATTTAAGAATAATTTCAGTAATAATATATTTTTTCGTTAATTTTTAATAATTTTACAAATCGTTGTCCTTATTAATTATTGTTCCTCCAATTGTTAATAATATTTAATTATTAATTAAGGAACCCTTTATCTACAATTATTAATACATCATTGTTATTCTTTTCTTTGTTACGTCATATTCTCACTCTCTCTTTCTCGAAGTCTGAAAAATGGAGCGAAGCGCAAGTTTTGAGTCCTCTAATAAAATTTACTGGTTTTCTACTACTTTATAATAGTTTATTAATTAAAGGTTTACTTCAATCATCAATGATGATCTTACTAATTTTCTTCACTAAACGTTCTCAGGATCTGAGAAGCTCCAGAGAAGATTCTCCGCAGGTACTCAGGTAGATATTGTTAAAGATCCAGGTAGCCCGCTTAAATGGCCTGAAGGCTTTAAAATGTGCTTTTCGGAATCGAAATAAGAAGTCGATTATAAATAATATGCAGAGAGGCTATCTCAAAAGAGTAGCCCACACTCTGTAAGGGTCCTTTGTTAAGCTTTCAGATTAAAGCTAGAAATAGATTTTTTTTTTAATTTCGAAGTTATATTATTATTATATTATACCATTAAGCCATTTCCCTTTCTGGGTAGGCGTGACTTGCTCGGTTGGAAAATAGTATCGGGTATATGGGTGTATTGGTATAGAGTATATAGGTATGAGTTAGATAGGTATATAGGTGTAAAGTAGATAGGTATATAGGTGTTAGGTATATATGTTTTAGATTGATCTGGAATTCTCGGGTCATTTATTCAAATGACACGTTTATTCCGCAACACTGCTCCGACCCAGGCTGCTGATCAATCTTTCTAGCGATCACCCCAAGTGAAGAGCCTCACAAAATTGTTATGTATGGTTCCCCACTTTGGCCCATTAGAATCCAAGGTCTTTGTTTCAGGCTTCATTCATTCTATTGTCACTCTGTTTACAAACAATTCGTCGCCACGCTTTTCTGTCCTGGCATACTACTCTAGCTTCCTTCACGTCGATGCATTTTTTCATGCAAGCTCTTGTGTTTCTATGGATTCTTACGTCTCTTCGGATTAATGTCTCGTTTAACGATTCTAACCATTCTTTCGGCGGTCTACCTCTAGGCATTCT
>CAKNYM010038501.1:0-13608 GCA_932195095.1 Andricus curvator | reverse complement strand
ACTGCAAAATCTATATATTGGACTTTTATGGCATAAAAAATAATTATCTTATTTAATTATTAATTATTTTTTACCAAAATAGCCGATCTGTCTAGAAACTAGTCGATCCGAGCGTTACATCCCAGTCTAGCCACTGGACAGTCAGCCTGTGGAGTGCCAGTGTCGACTCAAGGCGGACTGGACAGAAACAGTGAAGCGCCACGAAATTTTTCCACACGGTTTAGGGGGCCTCAAAACGGTTACATTTTTTGGAATCCGCGAAAGTCATTTTTCACATCAAACCAATATCTTCTCATTGATGAGAATGTAAAATATATTGTTTATCTTCTTGATATGAGCAAAACTTCTTTAATATTGGGAATACAACAGTCATGTATATGCTATATTTGTTCGTGTCTTCGAGAAGTATCGATTGCCTAATTGAAGAACCTTTCATGACCTTCCGGAACCTAAAAATGTCGTTTTTAAATTTTTTAACAAAAGTATTTACCATATTTACAGACGGGTTTTTTTATATTGTGAATATAACTGCACTCCATTTGATGAAATTGTTTGCGTCTTCGATACGCGTGAATTTATCTATTCGCGAACTTTCTATGAGCATGCTTGATAATTCACTCGCGACTTAGAAAGTTAAAATAGAGAGTTACATTGTTCATTGTAACAGAACACATTGATTTACATTTTTGTGGGCTCTCTGATTTTCGGTAAGATAGAAACATAAGCTTGAAAAATATTGACAGTATAAATTTTTCTTATTTTGTTAGAAAAATACCTCTCTCTATATAAGGAAACAAATTCATTTGATACCTATAAGTAAGCAAAATGCCCGTAAAATAAGCACAAATCAATACACCCGTAGTGAATAATCCATAGTAATTCGAAGCGGTATATTCATCTCGTGGGTCGCAAAATTAACAAGTTTGTTAAAAAATTGGTTTTTGTTTACAAATTAATTTGTCTAACAAAAAATGTAACTATTTGGTTGCAAATTCAACTATTTCGTTGAAAATAAACTATTTTGTTGAAAATTAAACACTTTTGTAGAAAATTCGACTTTTTGGCTAAAAAATTCAACAATTTGGTAGAAAATTCAACTGTTTGTTAGAAATTTTTTTTAAATTTTGAATTGGTGTTAGGTTCTTGGCCAGATGAAATATAATTAAAAAGATGTCAAATGTTTTTGTCTACTGGCCTGATATATTGGATGTAAATATTGAATACAGTTTCGTCCGTCGACGCCGGACCTCATCAGTTAAAAGCTGGTAATGATTAATATTTTATAAATATATCATAATATAATAACGCATATACATTGTGAAGATTGAGTTTCTTACCTTAACATTAGATTAAGTAACAATATTGTTGATGCATATTCGTATGAGTTTCGTAAATGTAGTAAACTATTTAATTTGATAAAATCAATTTTGATAACATTTTTAATAAATTATCAAAATTTAAATGGAAATTATAAGAACTCTTTTGAGTTCTATCCATGTTCTCGGGTTTGTAATTTTTAATAATAAATCATTTTTGTCATTGGGCAGCGCCATGTATACTTCCTCCGAGATCATGGGCATACGATATTAATCATTAACAGCTTTTAACTGATGAGGTCCGGCGTCGACGGACGAAACTGTATTTAATATTTACATCCGAGGGGTGTCTCATTCAGGATTCAAATGAAATCGTTCGAACAAAGTAAACGAATTCGTACGAATCCTAACGATTTTAATGAATTCTGATATTGACGAACCGGAATCCTTTTTTCGGAATCGGGAGCTCCGAACGCTGTACAGTCATAGCGTTGCGGAGCGTTGGACCTACGAATTCCTACAGTCCCACAAAGTTTGACGAATCCGAACGAATCCAAGCAGTGACTGCGAAGCGCGGAGTCGTACAATGCGTATAACGTACGAGTGACGCACTTACTGCTTAAATATTTCCTTTTTTTCTAATGATTTCTGAAAATTAAAAACTGTTTAAAGAACATTTATAAATGGTTTCAAGTTAAAGTGACAATAGGAATACTAAGGATGAAAATTAATATAAGAATTTAATAATTAATATATTAATGAACTATTACAATTTGATTAATTCTGGGGTAAAAGAAAATTATGTTGATTTTGTCCTTAATTTTTAACGTGTGAGAATTAATTGATAAATTTAATTGATTTATTAATGTATAAATGCAAATTGTTTTATTAATATTTCATAGTAAAATACCTTGAACATATATTGGGAAATAATTCTGTTCTTAACATTTTGCTTCCACCGAGGCTACCACACTATAATTTCTCAACTTTTTTACATTTTCAAAGAGATAAGAAAAATTAAATTATGGGAAAAACTTATTTTGATGAATTCGAAAAAAATTTAGAATCTTTTTAATAATTTTGAAAGATTTCGATATTAAATTGTTTTAAATGTTTCTCCTACGAAGAGTTTTGACATTAATAAAAATGTCAGCTTTGATTTCAAAAGCAAAAGAAATAAAGAAAAATTTGATATAAATACTGAAAAATTTTAAAGATCACTCTTAAATTTGACTATTAAGGATTGCCATTCACAGATACATTCTTTTAATGTTGAAATAAAACAAATTATTGAGAAATTAAATCAACAAGTTCCGTCCTTTATTATCAAGGGATGTTTTAAAGGGAAACAAAACTTAATAAAATCGCCCTTAAGGTTAATAGAAAATATGATCGAAAATTCTTTTTCATGATCAACCAGACCCTTGGATTCTGAATATTTGTAATGTAATTATTCCACACAGAGTTATTGACATTTTGAGATTAGGTGATGGTTTTAGCAACAAATTTGGGGGAAAAACTATATTCAACTACTTGACATAATTAAAGACACTGAATGAAATATTGAAATAATACCTGAGAATAAAATTGATGAATTTAGATAACAATTTATGGGTTTATCGAATGATTTTTCAAATAATGATAATCCAAAAACTTGGTTAGAAAAGGAATTGAATGAGGGTTTAATTTAAACAAAAATTTTCTTAAAAAATCATCCAGAACCAATGATCACTAAATCAGACAAAGGAAGTATCACAGTAGCGATTCATAGGGATGTTTATATTTAAAAAATGTTGCATATCTTTAATGATGGAGATAGTTTTCAATTGATTCCTAATAATTCCACCATAATGCTTCAAAAAGGGCCTTTTAAAATTTTAGGCAGAATGAGAACTAATAAATATTTAGGTAATAAATATTGAAAGATGTGATATTGATACATCGAATACTAATCTCTCATTAGCCTATGGACTTTGTAAAGGTCGCAGAGATGACTACCCTCTACGACCAGTTATTTTAACAATAGGTTCCCCAATTAGAAAATTAAAAGAATTATTGAGACAAATTATTAAAAAATCAATACAAATCTCAAAATCATCAATTAAAAATAGTAATGCTTTTTTAAAACTAATTGAAAATGTGATAATACCTTTAGACCATATATTTGTCTCTTTTTATGTAATAGCTATGTTTCCAAATATGCCTTTCGAAAGAGTCGAAATTGCCATACAAAAACGTTGGGATTTGATTAAAATTAATACCAAAATTCCGAAAAAACATTTTCTTGATGCTATAAAATATGTTTTTCATTCAGTATATTTCAAATTTAATAATAAATTTTCTAAACAAAAGTTTGGAACTCCCATATGATCTGTTTTATCTCCTATTTTAGCTGAAATTGTTATGGAGGATTTAGAGAATGAAGTTTTCCAAAAAATCAATTTTAATATTGATTTTTATGCAAGATATGTTGATGATTCAATACTTAGTGTACATAAAAATAATGTTAACACTCTTCTTAATGATTTTAATAGTATACAGCCTTGATTACAATTTGCTGTTGAGATTGAAACTGAAGGTAAATTAAATTTTCTAGATTTGACCTTAATCAAAACTGATGAAAGACATATTATTACTGACTGGCATAGGAAAAAGATTTGTTTAGGTAGAACACTTAGTTTTCTTTCAAATCACTCTATTCAAAATAAAATAGGAATCACTAAAAATTTGATTGATAGAGCCCTTAAATTATCACATCCAGTTTTACATGAAAAAAATATTGAACATTGTAAACAAATTTTTTTTCTTAACCATTACCCTTTTGAATTCATTGAAAAACATGCGCATAACAGAATAAAAAATATAAAAAACAAAAACAATGATCAAAATAAAATAAACAGAGAAGATTACAATGCATTTAATACTTTTGTTCTTCCATATTTTGGTAAAATCTCGAAGATTTTGAAATCATTGTTGGGAAAATTAGGTTTACATACTATTTATAGAGTTCCTTTTAAGAGCAATATGATTGTAAAATTAGGAAAAGATAGATATGAAACGTTAGACAAAAAATGTGTTATTTACAAAATTAATTGTAAGGATTGCAATGCAGTTTATGTAGGGCAGACAAAAAGGGCTTTTAGATTTAGGAAAAATGAACATGAAAATAATTTTCGCAGAAGTCCTAGATATCACTCAGTCCTTTCAAAAAATAAGGTTACACATGGTCATGACTTTAATTGGAATGATAATAAAATTCTTTATCATGAAAGAAATCAGAAAAAGAGAGAATTCATGGAGATATTATTTATAAAGAGAGAAGGTAACAAGGCTATTAATTTAAAAAGGGACCTCTCAAGATATAATAAAGTATGGTATAGAGTAATTAATTGGTTAAAGTAATTTTCTTTGACTAGATAATAGAACAATTTTCTTTTTTATTAAACAATTAATTTCTCAATTAATAATTTTGATTATATTAAAATAAATCAATTTTTAATTGATATTTTCTTTACAGGTTATATTAATGTTTCATACCTTTAGTTATTCCCTATAAATAATCCCTGATGAGGAGGTTTAAATTGACCTCGCAACATGTTGGTCCCCTTGTAGTATAAAAAGGACGGAGAATGGAAAAAGTGAGAGTTTGGTTGACTTTTTCCCTTTTTCTCCCTGTTTTTTCCATTATTTTATTCTTGTCTCTAATTAGCTGCAAAGTAAGGTTGTTTTGGAATTTTATT
The DNA here is from genome assembly GCA_932195095.1 of Andricus curvator. Classification (NCBI taxonomy): domain Eukaryota; kingdom Metazoa; phylum Arthropoda; class Insecta; order Hymenoptera; family Cynipidae; genus Andricus; species Andricus curvator. The sequence continues at coordinate 8,552 of CAKNYM010038501.1, read as the reverse complement.
TTTTTAATCATGAATATTTTTCCTGCTTATTTTGCAAAAATTATTCGTAGTAAAATGAAATTCTTTTCAATCTTAATTTAAAAAATTTTTTAAATAGAGACACTAAACATATGATTCTTTCCAATCAACAGGGTTTGCTTATGAATAATCTTAAGAATTCTTTAAATTGAGTTTACATAGTTTTACCTCAATTTATTGTCAGAAATCTTTTCTTTCATTTAATATAATAAATAATTTGTGTAATAAGTATGCATTGAATTTTAGTGGAAATTTTTTTTTTATAAATGTATTTAAATATTTTGGATTGTTTTCTTTTCCTAATTGGAAAATTTAATAATCTTAATGGATTGGTTTTAGAATCACCTACAAATGGTTTCGGTTTAATTGTAGAAGAATACTTTTAAGTTTTGAATTTTACAAAATGTGTGAGGAGAAAAAATATCGAAGACTTTGAGACAATTCTTTTAATTTCTCAGGATTAAAAAAATTTTTAGGTAAACTCAATTATACAAGGCGTCAAGAGAATAAAAAAATATTCTTAAGCTCGTTCTTAAGATTCATGAGAAAAATTCAAATGATTTTTTTCTTAATGAATTTTAAGAGAAAATTGAAAAAAAAATACAAAGCATTTTAAATTATTTCCTAAAATTTTGAGAAAGATTATGTAAAAGATTTTAAAGCAAAATTCTGCCACTATACATAATTTTAGAACAAATTTGAGTAAGTTTAAGAGATACTTAGAAGTTTTCGCACGATTCAAAAATAATAAAAATTTATAAGATATTTTAGGAATGTTGTAAGGTTTCAAGAAAATGCAAAAAATTCTTTAGGTTCCTAGCAAAAATTAAAATAATTTTTCATTATTAAAAATTAATTTTAAGAGAAGGTTTAAAAAGATTTTAAGGTATTTTAAAAGATTTCTAAAATTTTCAAAGAAGAATCTGAAAGATTTTAAGACAATTTTTAAAATGTTGCAGAATTAACAAACATCACGAAAAATTTGAATAATTCAAAAATATTAGAAGGTTTAAAAAATTTGAAAGGATAAAAAAAGGAATTTCTTAAGATTTATTGGAAAATTTTTCAGGATTTTTTATTTTGAAAAATGAACTTTAAGGGATTTTTGTATTTCTTCCAAACTTCTAAATGTCCTGAATATCTTTTAAAAAGGCTCGAATTTTTCCTAATATTTTTTAGAATCCTGTAAAATAATTTTTTTTTAAACTTCTAGATTCATTTTTAATACATCTGAAATATTCAAAAATATCTTTAATTTTTTTAAGAATCTTATAAAATTTATATTTATATAATTTTAAAAACAAACTGATAATACGTCTTTTCTTGTAAGTAATTTCAGTATTTGTGGCTGAAAAAAAATTGTAAAAGCATTCAGTGTTACATCAAAATGTTGTTTTATTTATTTCTACACAACACTTCATCTCAAAAAACCTTTTTTTTTATTTAGAAAACCTCTATTATGTTTTTAAACATAATACAAAAAATGTTACGGAACTTTTGTAAGGGGGGGGGGGGGTCTGAAGGCAATGTTACTGTCTGTTACACGGGGAAGGGTATCTGTCGGTATTAAAATGAACATCAATACCGGCGGGAAAAAAGAACAAAGCTTTTGTTCTGTGGCGAACATCTGATAAAAAATTAATATTTAATAAAATTAATAATGATAATTTAAAATATACAATATTTAAATGTAAATGATAAGAAACTTATTTTCCGTGTTTGACCCTTTTACAAGAGTAACTTTTTCGTCAAAATGATTAAGAATAATATATTTTATATTATTTTTACCAAGATTATTTTGATTTAGGCCTTCTAAATATTTAATTTCATAAAGCCAATTATCAAATTTTATAACCATGCATACTGCGCAGGTCCGAGATTAGTCCGGTCGCACGGTCGTTGCGGGGACTCCCCTCGAATTCCCTACGAATTCGAGCATGAATCCCAATGATTCCCTGCGGTTCCACTCGAAGTCGTTACGGACTTCTACGAATACTTGACGATTTCATCAAAAACCATCGGACTCGTACGAATTTTCCGTTTTCAAACGATTTCACGAATTCGTGCCTTCACTAATGATTTCCTACTTTGATTTTTACGGCATACATTGCCTTACCGGAATCCTTACAGATTGCCATCTGATTTCGGACGGAAGAAGCCGTGATTTTTTGAGTGAGACGCCCCTCGTTTACATCCAATATATTAGGCCAGTAGACAAAATCATTTGACATCTTTCTAATTATTTGTTTTAAAATCCAACTGTTCTGTGAAAAATTAATTTTTGTATTGAAAATTCATATTTTTAAAAATGAAAATTTAACCATATCATTGTTGTTTAAAGATTCATCTGTTTTCCTTTAAAAATTCAACTTTTTGTAAAAGGTTCATCTTTTTGCTTGATAATTCTACGTTTTGGGCCAAATTTGGTTTCTTCATTGGCAGAATAATCCTTCTTGGCTTAAAATTCAACTGTTACATTTTTTTCGTGATTTTTTGTTTGTTTTGAAAATTCAATTAATTGGTTGAAATTTGAACTACATTATAACTTCATGAGAAACAGTAAGATTTTATCACCCCCCCCCCCTTCCTCACGACAAAACGTCTTACGTGATTTCTGTATGACCCCTAAAGAAATTCACGAAAAAAATGTTGTCGACAAAAATTACGTCCGATAGGGGGGAGGTCAAGACTTACGGACTATAAAAACGAGGGATGCGTGGTTCAAAATTTCAGCAAAAACCCTCATGCAGTTGATGCACGGCCTCTCAAGTCTGTTCTCATCTTTATCTCATTGTAAGATTTTTGAGTAACCAGAAAAATTGGATAATTAGAATTTCATTCTAGTTATTTTCATTTTTATTAAAAATAGAAGGCAAAAGAATCTCGATATTTTCTTTCTCTCAGATTAGGAAAACTTTTGTTAATATTTCTTTCTAAGAGAATCATCGATTGAAGCAACGCATCTTGTATAATGTGAAAATACGGGCTAATATGAAGAACAAAGAAAGGAAGGGAGGAAACCCGGATCTCATATTTTTGCAGATCCATTGGCCTTTATTGACTAGAAAATGAGATTGTTTCTTGATTTAAAAAAATATAAATATTTATTTAAATGACGTTAAATTGCATAATTGAGGTTTGAGTTTAATCTAAAAGGGGAAGGAAGGTATTAAGGAACTTGAGTCACTAGTCGCATAGACTTCAATGCGGCATCTGTGAAAGCGCGTTGCGAAGAGTTAACAGTTTAACACATTACCACCTTCCGCATGCATATGGCGCGCATAATATTAAGAAGTTAGTGCTACGAGTATTTAATGTATTTGAGTTTTAATCAAAAACATTGTTAACACCTTTATTTTATTGAAATAAATTTTATAAATGGTAGACTAATATTAAATATCATATTAGTACAGTAATAATTAATATACTGGCTATATAAAATAGGGTGGTCCCCAAAAACATTTAATTTTCGTTTTGGGTTAGGTGGAATATTTAAAAAGTCTGCATATTCTTTCTTGGAAGATTTTGTAAATTTAAAAAATATTTTTATTAATTTTACATACTTTTTGGAATATTATAGCAGGTTTGCTATAGGTCAGCGAATTCCAGAAAGTCAGGGAGAGGTAGGAAATTTAAAACTGGCCAGGGAATGTCAGGGAAAACCTGACAGAGTCAGGGAGTTTTTGATAAACCAAAGTTGAATTTAATTTGATTGTTTTGTGGAAAATTCAACACTTTTGTTAACAAGTCATAAATTTTGGTTGAAAATTTAACAGTTTTCTCAGAAATTCATCCTTAGGGTTAAATATTAATCTACTTTGGTTGAAAATTCAACTATCAGGTTAAAAATTGATTTAAAAATTAAATTTTTGGTTAAAAATTAATGTATTTGTTAAAAATCAATTTTTTTATCGAAATATAATCTTTATGGTTAAAAAATAATGTGTTGGGTTTGAAATTTAAATATTTTGTTAAAAATTCATCATTTTGGCTAAAAATTAATTTCATTGGTTGAAAGTTGAACTATTCTGATAAAAATGTGTCTCTTTTGTTGAAAATTTATTTCTATAACTGAAAATTTAACTATTCTATCTTTGCCTAAAAATTCTTCCTTTTTTCTTGAAAATTAATGTATTACGTTGAAAATTGGTCTTTTTGGCAGAAAATTAATGTCTTGGGTTGAAAGTTAAATTATTTCGTTGAAAATTAATTTCAATAACTGACAATTTAACTATCCCATTTTTTGTGGAAAATTGATCACTTACGTTGAAAATTGGTCTTTTTTAGTAGAAAATTAATCGCATGGGTTGAAAGTTCAATTATTAAGAATTCATTTCTTCAACAGAAAATGTATCTATTCCACTTTTTGTGGAAACTTGATCATCTTTCATATAAATTGAATCTTCTTAATGTCTTTTTTGGTAGAAAATTAATCTTTTGGGTTGAAAACTTAACTATTTAGTTAAAAATTGATTGTTTTTTGTTAGAGACTTATCATTTTAGTTGAAAATTAATTTTATTGAATCAAAATTTAAATATTTTGTTGAAAATTCTTTTGTTTCAGTTGAAAATTAATATTTTTTTTACAGCAGATGTAACTATTTCTTTTTTCTTCGAAAATATATGTTTTTTTTTTTTTTTTTTTGAAAATTGGTTAATTTTGTTAAAAGTTCTTCTTTTTTTTGTGTTGAGAATTCAATTATTTTGGCAGAAAATTCAAATCTTTTCTTGAATGTTCATATTTTCAGGTTGAAAAATAGTATGTTTTGGATTAAGATTCAACTAATTTATTGAAAATTCTTCTTTTATTGCCAAAATATCAACTGTTACACGTTTTGTTGAAATTTTTTTTATCGAAGATTCATCACCTTATTTGAAAATTGAACCATCTTGATGATTTTTTTTTTTTTGAAAATCAATTGTTTGAACTGAAAATTTAAATTTTTCATTTTTTTGTTAAAAATGTCTCTTTTTGAGTTTAAACTGAACTGTTTGCTTGAAAATTCATGTATTTCACGTATGTTTTTCGTCATTTGTAGATGACCTCTTGGAATTTATGTATGACCTAAAGGAAGAATTTGGAACCGTTAGGAAGAATGAAAAATTGGTCAGTGAAAAATCAAGGAAAGGCTGATGGGAATCTCGAAAATGGGATTTTGTAGCAACCCTGTTCATCCATTACAGTAATTGTTAAAAATGTTACTGTTGCTGTATAAATAAGTATTATTTTAATTAACCTATAATTGATGAAATTATAGATTTTTGTTTCAAAGATAGAACATTAATTAAGTGTATTAAGAATAAAGATAAAATAAGGCTGCTTTAACAGATTGCAATCCATGTGTCAGCTTTGTTCGGTTCGAGCACCCGCAATATAATTGGCTTACTGCCCCAATGCTTATAACATATACATGTATAAAGGGACACATACACAATATCACATAATGTCTGAATGTTAATTCATGCGTGGCCAAAGGCGAGTGTGGTAACACACATTGCTGACCACTGACACAATGTTTAGCACGTCATGCAACTCGCTTTATGTTGTCATGTTTCATTAAACTAAAATACTTTCCAAAGTGAAACAACTAATAATCAGCAGTATATATTCATTGGCAACAGGTATTAACTCCTTTATGGAATTATAGACTTCCGTTTCCCGCGTGAAAGTGTGTGATAGCGGTGAAAGTTTGATGCTGAGTTTTTCGGATAATTGTGGTGAAATTTGAGGTGAGTGGATTGTGGATGAGTATAGAAGGGTTCGTTTGTGAGGGATTGATTGAGAGATTAAAAGATTGACAAGGGAGTGAGGATATTTTTGGGGATAAAGACAGATTTGTGTGGAAGTTGAGGTTATGTGGGTTTGAGGTTTGTGACAGGGTGGGAGGAACAGGTTGGTCGTAGCAGGGCAGGGTAGAGAAGGAGAAAGGCAAGGCAGGTAGACGCGACGATAGATAGAGACAGAGAACGATAGAAGGCGGGAGAGTTTGAATTGGACTCATGGCTAGCGGAGCGAATGCCAGCAAGGAAAACAGGGATTTAGACCACGACGTTTTCAGTACACCGATAGGGGAGAACAAAGAAAGGAGGGCAAGGGGGAAGTATAGGAAAACAGTAGAAAAGGATAGATTGAGGGCGAAGAGCGTGGGATCCATCGAGGCATTTATCAAAAGGAGGAGAGAGGCGAGGGGAAGCAGTGAGGACAAGGAAGATATAGAGTCAAGCTTGAAAAATCAAAAAATGTATAGATCGCCGCCGGAAAAACATAGTTTTGTAGAGAAGGATGAGAAAAATAAGGGGACAGATAGAGACAGAGCTGAGGCTAAAGATCCGTTGGAAAAGGAAAGATTGAAAGAAACGCGCGAAATGATGATAGAAGTAATGGGGATGTATGAAGAAAAGCAGGAGAAACGGGTAGAGGAAATAAGGAAAGAAATTAGGCAGGAAATGGCCGAAATTAGGAAAGAAATGAGGAAATGGGAAGAAGTCAGGGAAAAGCTAGAGAAAAGGATGCAGACGTTGGAGCAAAGACTAGAAAAGAAGGAAGAGCCTAATAAAAAGGTAGACGAGTTGGAAGGCAGATTAAAAAAAATAGAAAGCGCAAACCGTGAGTCTGGAGGTGGGGAGAGTGGGAATAAGGAGAAGGAAAGGTTGAGAAAGATAGAGCAAAGGCTCGAAAAGAAAGAGTGAGAAGAAAGAAAAAGAAACATAGTGATAACGGGTCTAAGATTAGAGGGGAAGGAGCTAATGGAAGGCGTGCAAGAAGTACTAAGAAGAATTGATGCTAAGGTAGAGATAGAGGAAGTGCGAAGTGTAGGAAGGGAAGAGCGAAGAGGGGAAAGAGTGGTACTAGTGAAACTGAAGAAATGGGAACATAAGAGGTAAGTGATGACAAAGAAGAGGGTGTTATATGGAAGCTCGGAGAGAATAGAGGATGATTTGACATGGGTAGAAAGGAACATGCAGTATAAGTTAAGGAAAATAGCGGAAGAGGAAAGAAAAAAGGGAAGAAGAACATGGGTTAAGTATGGGAGAATACAGATAGAAGGTGTATGGTGGAATTGGGACGAGGACAAGGAACGGATAGTAAATAATGAGGAGTCGGGAAACTAGGAGAGAAAGGAACGGGAGATAAAGAAATAAGAAATAGTAGGAAACAAAAAGAGACGAGAAACAAAAGTAGGGAAGATTAGAAGATATGCTACTGGAATATAGCAGGCTTAGAAAGAAAGGATAGGGAGTTTATGAAAAATTTAACACAATGGGATGTAGTAGTAATGATGGAGACGTGGCTAGATGAAAAGGGATGGGAAAGAGTAAGGGGAAGATTACCAAGAGGTTACAGATGGCAGGTTCAAAATGCAAAGAGGAAGGATAAAAAAGGCAGAGCAATGGGAGGAATGGTGATGGGTGTAAGGAACGAATGTATAACAGAGAAGGATAAAAAAGAGTTGATAGGACATAAAGAAGGATTAATAGTAGAAGATATAAATATGGGAGGAGAGAGGTGGAAGATACTTGGGGTTTATGTGAACGGTGATATGCAGGAAAAATCAGAGGAGATGAGGGAACTGATGGAAGAAAATAAGCAAGAGAGTAGGCTTATAATAGGAGGAGACTTTAATGCGAGAACAGGAGATAGAGGAGGAAGGGAATGGGATGGAGAGCGAGGGAGAAAATCCAAGGACAAGATACTGAATGGGGAGGGAAAGAAGTTGTTAAAGAGCCTAGCGGAGATGGGATGGTTTATCCTAAACGGAAGTATAGAGGGGGATGAGGAAGGGGAATATACACTTTCAGGAGGAAAGAGGGAAACGGTAATTGATTATGTGGTAGTGGACGACGAAATGAGAGAGAAGGTTAAGAAACTAGAGGTAGGGAATTATGTAGATTCGGATCACTTTCCCTTAATAGTGATAGTAGAGGGAGAAATGAGTAATATCAAGAAGGGTAAAAAGGAAACAAAAGTAAAAAGAGCAGGAAGAGGGGATTGGTCAATGGAAGGTAAAGAACAGTTTATAGAAAAAGTCAGGAATATCAAAATGGGGGAAGGAAACGTAAACGAGGAAATGGAAATAATTATAGGAGAAATAAAAGGAGTATTAGAGTGGACAAGCAAAAAAAAAATTAGTGAAGGAGGCGATAGAAGTGGATGGGATGAGAATTGTAAACAGAAGAAGAAGGAAGTGAAAAGGGAATTAAGAAAATGGAGAAAAGGGACAAGTAGTGGAGAAGAATATAGGACAAAAAAGAAGGAGTATACTGAGTTGTGTGATAAAAAAAAGAGGAGGAAAATAAAAGGTTTGAAGAAGAAGCGGAGAAGGCTAGGACGGAAGAAGAGGTTTGGAAGGTGGTAAATAGAGAGAGACGAAGAAGGAAAAGAGTAAACCAGGATATTGAGATGGTAGAATGGAAAAAATATTTTATGGAATTACTAGGAGGGGTAGAGAGGAAAGTTAGGAAAGGGGGCAAATATGGTAGGGAAATAGATGAGGAGGAGGACATTACAAGGGAAGAAATAGACAAGGTATTAG
>CAKNYM010038499.1:0-10513 GCA_932195095.1 Andricus curvator | reverse complement strand
AATTTTCACTGAAAAGCCATTATCGAACAAACCACTATTCTTTTAATATATACATTAATTCAACTGTCTTTCAGTAGTGTCCATTCAGCAAGCTCTTCCAATAAACCGAACACACATTGAATAATTATGCATTATTATATATCCTCAGATTATTATTATTATGAAACTACATGTAGAATGTTTTTGAAACTTTTTCTAGAAAAGCTGCTTAGACAAATTTGACACTTACAATTGCGCAATATTATTTTGTGACCATCTGTGGAATGGTCTTGATGTCGGTAAAGTAGAGATGCACCTTCCTTTTGGAAAAGTGACTCAGTAACCCTCTTGTATTAGTGGTCCAATATCTTGCATCTAAATACATAGATTTGGCTCAGTAACCCTCTCGTGAAAAAGTGGTTCTGTCTCCCTGGTTCAGTACCTCTCTTGTATCAATGTTGTTAAGGTAGGAATTCAGGATGATGTTATCAAAATATTTCAGAAACTTAGCACGGACATGAACCACTTTAACTGTAAAATGTTCTCTAATAATATATCTTAAAGTTCTAGAAGTTTTTCTAGACTGCAGAATGGTTTTCACGAATTATTTGCACACTAAATAAAGACAGGAATTTTTAGTTGAATATGTTATCTATAAGGAAGCAATAAATCATCCTTGTTTTTCTTGCAATAACTATATGACGCTGTATAAATTATCAGGAAAATGCAAAATATAACCTTAAAAATATCTACGCGACATTCTTTAGATAAGAAATAACCTTGAAGCTGTATGAATTCAGAATTGCGCAATATTATTCTTTGATGTCATCAGGACCCTCTTAGAATATATATCCAGAGTCCGTCTTGTAAAAGTGGCTCAAAAGTGAGATACAAAGTCCGTCTTTTAATGCGTATCCAGACCCCATCTTACTTTTTGCTTCAGAACCCAGCTTTACTGATCTGATTTATGATTGAAAATTTCGAAATATTTGATTATATTTATTTTGTATTTAGCTTGTTTTTTATACATTTATTTTTAATTTTCAACGTGTATTAGGCAAAACTGGCCTTTCCAAATAAGTGAGTAAGCCTGGAATAAAATGCATTCTGTATTATCTCTCTTTCGAGCCTCGAAATTGTTTGCAGTATCTTATTTCATGTAACACGTCGAGAGGTTGACGGACCTAGCATATGACAAAAGAATGATTATTTATCAAACGTTGTGGGTTGACTATGGAATCAAACTTTTATGAGCAGTAAAAACAAGTGATCTCTAGAGAACGAAAACAGGGACTAATGAAATTTATGCAGACACGGTCAGTGCATCAAATGTTTTCTAAAATCAAAACGTTTAAACACATCTGAACATTATCTCGAGTCCTCGCTCGCTACTCGATACTAGAATAAAGCAATAAGAATCCCGAGCATATGACCTTACTCGAAGAAATGCTTTATTCCTTTAGATACTCTTTTACCTATATTATTCGATTGGCTTGAAATATTTTTTAATTTTAATTTTTTTATCTTCCTCTTTATCCTTGAGTTCTAGAAGATTCTACATTATAATCAACACGTTGGGATATAATTTTTGGCAACGCAAAATGTAATGTGTCATTGAAAATAACCTTGAACTTGTTTACGAAAAATTGCGCAGTATAGTTTGATGATGTCATCAGGAATATTCTAGAAACTAAGCACATAGCTCTTTTTATAGACGCTTACCCCCTCTACCATTTTTCTGGAGACTTTTGCACAATGTTGCCAGATATTGCATCATATGATGCAACAAAGTTCTGGAAGATTCTACATTATAATCGACACGTTTGGAATATAATTTTTTGCAACGCAAAATGCAATGTGTCATTAGAATAACCTTGAACTTGTTTACGAAAATTCTTTCCAGAAATTTCGCAGTATAAGTTGATGATGTTATTAAGAATATTCTAGAAACTAAGCACTACAGCTGTAGAATATCGGTAAGGTAGGTTTTTATGGTTTCTGATAGTAAATATATCTACCTCTTTATTTCAAAGTTCTAAAACGATTCAACATTGTAGAAAAAAATTTGACCGCAGAATTAAGTTATTTAGCTGGAAAGCAATAAATCATCCTCGATTTCTATAAAACTATATTATACAGTAGCTTTAGTGGATGTTTGAAAATTTCAAAATATTTGCTTTGTATTTAGGTTATTTTTCTTATAAATTTAAATCTTCAACGTGTAATAGGCAAAACTGCCCTTCCTAAATAAGAGATGAAAAAGATGATGAAAAACGAGCATATATCTGTGAATAAAAAAGTTATGTGACCTCATATCATGTGTCGTTAAGAAGCGATAAGTCTCGGACAGTGCACTCTTAATATATATAAGTTAAAGCACGTGTGAAAAAGCTTGGAATAAAATGCACGCTGTATTATCTCTCTTGAGTCTCGAAATTGTTTTGCAGTATCTTATTTCATGTAACACATCGAGAGGTTGACTGGACCTAGCATATGGCAAAAGAATGAATATCAAATTGTGCGGGTCGACTAAGAAAGTGAACTTTTGCGAGCAGTAAAAAGAACTGATCTCTAGAGAACGAAAGCAGAGTCTAATGAAATGTATGCAGCTTGCGACTGTCGAGGCATGAATGCTTCTGAAATCAAAACGTCTAAACAAGTCTGGACGTTATCTCTCTAGTCCTCGCTCGCTACTCGATACCAGAATAAAGCGATAAGGATCCCGAACATATGACCTACCACAAGGAATCCTTCAGAAACTTTTTTACCTATATTATTATTCAATTGACTCAAAATATTTTGTTATTTCTAATTTTTTTATCTTCCTTTTTATCCTTGAGTTCTAGAACGTTCTACATTATAATCGACACGTTTGGAATATAATTTTTTGCAACGCAAAATGTAATGCGTCATTGAAAATAACCTTGAACTTGTTTACTAAAAAATGCTTTTCAGAAATTGCGCAGTATAATTTGATACAGTCATCAAGAATGTTCTCTAATAGTAATATATCTACCTCTTTGAGTTATAGAAGGTTCTAGACTGCATAAGAATGTTTCTCACGAATTATTTGCGCACTGAATAAAAGACAGGAATTTTTAGTTGAATATGTTATCTATAAGGAAGCAATAAATCAAATTTATAGACAAAACAGAATGTCATGCATAGCCCTCAGTATCAAATTTCATCTGTACACCTGCACCTTTTGGCGCATTAAATAAATATGTTATCTCTAAGGAAGCAATAAATCATCCTTGTTTTTCTTGCAATAACTATATGACGCAGTAGAAATTGCCAGGACAAAGCAAAATGTAACCTTGAAAGTATTTACACGAAAAATTCTTGAGATAAGAAATAACCTTGAACCTGTTGTTACATGAATTTAGCTGGCACAATTGCGCAATATTACTGTGACGTCATCATCAAGGAATGTTGAATGTTCTCGATGCCGGTAAAGTAGGTCCAGTACCCCTCTTGTATCAATGTCGGTAAGGTAGGAATGCATGATGACGTCATCAGGACCCGCGAGAATGTTCTAGAAGCTTAGCACGGACATGAACCACTTTCAAGAAAAATTTAGCACGGACACGAACCACTACAGCTAGAATCTTCTCGATGTCGGTAAGGTAGGAATCTTGCGTTAGAAACCCCCCTATACATCTACTAAATTTTATTCTTAGTTTTTTCTGTGCTGCCTACTGGCCAAGCGTTCCGTTGGTTCTGCTTTCCGAGCCGTTAATTGGAAGTTCCGAAACACAATGAAAGGCGCCATTCGCAAAATACATGATACGATTTACAATGGTGTCACTTTGCTTATAAATATTCTTTTTGCCATCTAGGGTTTATAATCATAAAATGAATAAAAATTTTACGTTTTTCTTTAATGTTGAAGGGAAAGGGTTACAAAAATGGCTATGAAAGAGTATTAGTTGTTTTATGAATGACTTATTAATTATAGTGTTGTGCTTTTAATTTATTCAAATTTAGAGAATATCAAATTTAAATTTCGACAGATAAAAAAAACATGCAAGTAAAAAAATGTAAACTACATTTTAATTAAAGTGTTTTACCTGCACTTCGTGACAACCTTGACTCCAATTTGTGGAATTATTGTCTGCCATCCATGCACGGATCATATTTTCTACATCCGCGTTTGATCTCTCGACACTTCCCTGCCTTTGCGGATGCCGAGGACGTCCATGTACGATTTTACAATGTGGCCAGAGAGAAATAAGTTGGTGAATAACAGCAGGGACAAACTCCCTACCGTTATCACTTTGTATTATATGTGGCGCTCCCCAAATAAAAAGTATCTTACTCAACTTTTCTGCTACATTTGCGGCGTGCTTGAACTTCAGTGGGCGCAAGTGCAGACATTTTGTGCCGTCATCTTGGAAGTTCATAAGCCATTTGTACTCACCGTCAGAAGTTGATTGCAGGTCAATAAGGTCTACTTGACCTCGGATGTTGAACCCACATGTTGTTATGGGCTTCACTATAATACATTTTTTTGGAGCAACTCTCTTTCGGTTGCAAGTTTTACAACATTCAACAAAACTCTTTCGAAATTCTGCATCTATTTTTTAAATAATAGAACCATCTCATTGGGCACAAAACCATGAACATCCCAACAACGTCCTTGGGACGATCCTAGGACGTCCAACATCAGTCCAATCAACGTCTCTGAGACGTCCAATGTCCCGAAGATGTCCTAAAGACGTCTTAAGGGTGTATTCTAGTTGGTCACTTTGGAAAAATCGATTTTTTTTTTACATTTTTCGAATTTATATGTATCTAAGAATATTGTTTTCAATTTTTATGAAGATCCGAGCAGTACCTATAAGTATTTTTTTTAACCCAAACGTTATCACCTGACCGGGATGATTTTTTGTTAAAAAAAAACTTTAAACGCGTTTTTCTCAAAACAACGTTTTTTCGGACTAGCTCCACGATTTCTCCAGAACCAGTGGACCGATCCTTCTGAAATTTTATCCACATATTCTACACATAAGAACTCACAGAGTGAACTACAATCATGTTAAAATTTGGATTTTTACTATATTTTTTAAACAAAAAACAACTAATTTAAATTTTTTTGGTTTTTCTACATAAAATTAACAAAATTAGTTGAAAATTAATGTCCGTAGTTCATTTTGTACCCACTGTCATACCGAATCCAAAATGCTTTGGTTTTTTTGTTTAAGATAAGCCGTTCCTGAGATATCATGGAGAAGGCAACTTGCTACTAAGTTATTGCGTTGCGTTTAAATACGGATTTCGTATGTAAAAGTTGAAAAAAATGAACAAAAAGAAATTTTTTTTTTTGTATTTTAAGACTTTATTTATCATACCTAACAATTTTTATATCCATATCTTCCATAGAATGCCCACAAAAAATTCCCGAAAATAGCTTATTTTTTTAGCCCACGAACTAGAATACACCCTTAAAGGCATAGGACATTTTCGGGACATATTTCGTACTGACATTAGACGTCTTAAGAGTATCCCTAGGATGTCCAAAAGTCATGTTTCAAAAGACGTCCTAGGGATGTCCCGAAGACGTCTCTAGGACATCCTTAATTTTTTTGCCCACTGGGATTTTGTCTCGTCCTCCATGACCAGTCTGAATATGAGCTTCCAGTAGTTTTTCGTAATAATCTTCTATGGCCACCATATAAATGAGTGGTTCACTTGATGAACTTCTTTTTTTAACCAGATGAACTTCACTTCCAATTTTTAGAATGTCATATAATTTCGAAAAATGGTAGAACGATTTCGGTCTTGTAACGTTGCCACACATATTCCAGTTTGCCGTTTTTCGTTCATTATAGTATTTTTTAAATTTTTCATTTAACTGAATTTTATTCACAATATTTTAACCAATAATTTGTACGTTTTCGCTCGCTTATATACTGCTCGCTGCAAGATTGATGGCAGACTGATGATATTTATAAATGGTCAATAAGTTCAGAATTTGATTGGTACGAATAACATCTATATTGTATTGAATGACAGTGCTAAATTACAATACATACTAGTAAACAATAATAATCCATGCTCTCTAAATCTGAATCAGTGAAAAGTCACTGACTGTCAGTGAAGTCTCATTGATTCAAATAGCTAGAATCCGGTCACTGACTACCAGTGAGAAATTACTTATTCATTCAGTGAAAGTAACATTTTTGAGAGTTGGCAGCATTGCATTCAATCAAATAATCATAGTAAAAACTTGAAAAACCCATAAATGTGATCAAATATTAAAAAAGGTGAAAAGTTTTGATGCTTCTAAATGAAAAAAAACCTCACATATTTCTTTACTTTCAAGATTCGACTATCATGTACACACCCCTCAAGCAAGTACTTTTTATACGAGTTAGAGTATATTTTTCCCGCACTAAATTCAGCACTCGTACAGTCCGAAAACTCAAAAATTTATTTAATTAAAAAATTATTTTTGCTACTTAAGTAAAAGAATAACAACAACGCTTTACTTTAAAACTTAGAGGTTATGTCTCGCATGATTTACTCTGGTGTTACTGAATTGATTAGTGAATAAGTCCGGAATCACTTATCAATCAGTGAAATCTCCAACTACTATTTCAATCAGTGAATTTTTCACTGATTCATATTTAGAGAGTGAAGTATTCAAGATGTAGTAAAGTAAATTATGATACATAAAACAAATCTGAGTGGATATAATTATGCAGCAATAATTATTATACTTATAATTATTATTCACATTAATTATAAATTCATCATTTAATTATTCAATTAATATAAAGATTTTTTTATCAAATGATTATTTAATTAATTACGCTTTTCTTTATTATTTGTCTTTAATAATATTATATCATTATAATAAGGCAAATTGAAAAATAAGTAAATTTTTACCTTCGAATCGTGTGAAAACACGAACTTAAATTAAAAGTCTTTTTAAATATATGAAATAAAATCATTATGCTTATTATTTTGTAAAAGTATATTTCATTAATTAGATAAACATGAAAATAAATAAAAAAAGTTAAATAGCCATTTGATGTGTTTTAATACTCTATGGCTGGTTTCCTGTAAAAGCCTAAAACGTGTCAGGCTTCCCGGAGAATAGCTGATTGTTCTTCTGAATGCCTAAATAAACCACGCACTTGGACGCTAGGTACACAGAAAGAAATTTAGGACAGCTGTAGCGTTCGGTGCAGTAGGGTAACACATCCACGATTTTAACGCGACAGCGGCGCTATTTTTCGTGCAGCGGCGGCTTTAACCCTTAAACTGCACACCTCAAAATAATTACGTAAGCTACACCGTGGGTGTTTGACACCCACTTAACATTGCACACCTCAAAATAATTACGTAAGCTACACCGTGGGTGTCTGACACCCAGATGTTTAAACTTGTATAACTAAGCCGGATTTCAATATTTTCTAACAAAATTTTAACGGGATGTAGAATTATACGTCTTTTTTAAATCCCGTTGGTTTTATAACCATATAATTTGTTAAAAACTGGATTTAAAAAAAAATCGAAAAAATGCGTTTTTTCATAAAAAAATGTATATATTGCGTAATTTTCAATATTTTGACCTAAAAATTTAATGATATACTCTTGAAACTGTATACTTTTAGAAAAAAAATAAGCTTAAAGTTGTTCTGGGTGTTTGGCACCCACAGTGCAGTTTAAGGGTTAAAATCCCAAACAGGAGAACATAAACGTGCTACAGTAGTCGATCCGACTTCTACATTTCTATGCTCGGAATGAAAAAGAGAAACCCTATTAAAATCGAAAGTTTTCACGGAATTGGAGTCTTCCCATATATCTATAGTTTCATATAAGTAAATTTACGTGAGGTTGCGCACGTGTGTCAACCGCGTCCTTAGAAAATAACGCAACGGTCTTACCGAGTTATGAGTCTGTTGTTGTCCCAAAAGTTTGGCGCGTCGTTCACCCCTCTGTGGGATCGCAGCGTTCTCAAAATAAGAGAGTAGACGTCTTGAACGCAGGGCGCGCCGGCGCTCGTGTGTTTAGCTCAGCAGTGGTACGTATAAGTACCACAGTCGCCCAAAATTTCTTTCCGTGCAGAGATTTCGTCCCAAATTCTTCCGAACGCCGGCAGTCGGCTGGCTATACAGGGTGTCTAAAAAGTCCCGGGACGGTTGGATATTTCCTCAGGTAAAATATTTTTCAAAAAAGTGAAGGTCATTTCTGAAGTAAATTTCAACGAGGAATTCAATGGTAACCTTCATTTTGACCTTGAAGTTGACCTTCATGGCTTTTTGAAGGTCAAATTTGTTTTTTTAAATGGAAACCCCCTTTTTTTACATCTGTAATCGATAGAGCGGAAAATACTAAGTTCAAGTACGTTCCCAAGTTATAGGTCAATTGTAACGTTCCAGGTCAGTTAAAGGTTATTTGAAATTAACAACGTTTTCCAAGAGGTCAGTGTAATTCCTGAAGTAAATTTTAACGAGAAATTCATTGGTGAGCTCTGTATTGATCTTGGCTACAGCGTTTTGAATATTGTAAAATCATATAGGAAATTTTTCATTAAAAGTTCCAGGAGTTCTGGTGAGAGTTCTGTTCCTCCCCAAAGAGTTATATCGAAAAGTCCTATACCGTTTTTCGATACCTAAGTCAATACCTAAGGCGATACCATAAGTCCTATACCGTTTTTCTATCTCCATACGAATATTACGAATCGAAACTAAATTTACGTATTATGAGTACATACTTACTATCTTTCGCTAAAAGATTATTATGGCGCAAGCTAAACTTTCGGAACGAGAGAGGGTATCTGTATTAATGGTGCGTGGTTGGGGAGATCGAGTTCGATCTTATGATCAAGTTCGTTTGCTTTTTAATCGCGCTTTTCGTAATAGAGAAGGGTTAAATCCTCTCTCAAAATCAACAATTGAAAGAACTGTAAGGCGCTTTATGTCGAGCTAGTGATGAGCGTGACGTTGATCCTGAGAGAGTGCGAAATATTTTAAAAAACATTCATTTCCATCCTTACAAAGTTCATCTGGTACAAGAGCTTAATGAAGACGATCCTGATCGTCGGGTTGAATTTTGTGAAATTATGATGGACAGAATCGATAGAGATCCTCTTTTCTTGTACAATACAGTATTTTCAGATGAAGCTACTTTCACTTTAAAAGATGAAGTTAACAGGCAAAATTTTAGATATTGGTCCGACACAAATCCTGATTGGATGTTGGAGAGTCACACACAATATCCACAAAAGATTCATGTTTCGGCCGGTATCTTGAATGATACATTGATAGACCCTTTTTACATCGATGGATATCTCAATGCCCGTGCATATGAAGAGCTTCTCAGAAACCAAATTGTGCCAAGAATAAGGGAGATTACAGGCGATAATTTTCAAAATATTTGGTTCCAGCAGGACGGAGCAGCGGCTCATTATGGTAGGGTGATTCGAGCATATTTGGATACTCAGTTCCCTCATAGGTGGATTGGAAGAAGGGGGAAATCGAGTGGCCTGCTAGATCTCCTGATCTGACGCCTCTCGACTATTTTCTTTGGGGTTATTTAAAGAGCAAAGTATACTCAACGCAACCCCAAAGCTTAGACGAAATGCAGAATTGGATTCTGCAAGAGGCTACTTTGATTGATAGGGAGATGATTCGTAATGCTGTAACTCATTTTTACAATCGCATAGCTTTTTGTCAAGAAGCTCAAGGTTTTCAGTTCGAACATCTTCACTGAAGCGTGAGAGGCAAGGGGACTCACGCTAACCAAGCACCCCGAAACGTGAGAGGCAAGGGGACTCACGCTAATCAAGCACCCCAAAGGGAACAGAACTTACTATGTCCACGTCGTTGTTCCTGGGTAATGCTAAACGTAAACGTAAACTGCTTGGAAAAAACCTTGAAAAAACCTTGAAGATCATCCTATGACTTGGGTACGTACTTGAACATAGTATTTTTCGCTCTATCGATTGCAGATGTGAAAAAAGGGGGTTTCCATTTGAAAAAAACAACAAATTTGACCTTCAAAAAGCCATGAAGGTCAACTTCTAGGTCAAAATGAAGGTCACCATTGAATTCCCCGTTGAAAAATACTTCAGGAATTGCACTGACCTCTTGGAAAACTTGGTTTATTTCAAATAACCTCTAATTGACCTTGAACGTTACAATTGACCTATGACTTGGGTATGTATCTGAACGTAGAATTTTCCGCTCTATCGATTGCAGATGTAAAAAGGGTGTTTCTATTTAAAAAAACAAAGTTGACCTTCAAAAAGCCATAAAGGTCAACTTCAAGGTCAAAATGAAGGTCACCATTGAATTTCTCGTTGAAATTTACTTCAGGAATGACCCTCACTTTTTTGAAAAATATTTTACCTGAGGAAATATCCAACCGTCCCGGGACTTTTTAGACACCCTGTGTGTGTGTGTATATATATATATATATATATATATTAGGGTGACCAGAAAAAAACACTTTTGGGTGTCTTAGGAGTGAAGGGCAAATAACGGTAGTTTATGCGATTGTAGAAGCCAGATTTTTTTTTTTT
>CAKNYM010038498.1:0-15252 GCA_932195095.1 Andricus curvator | reverse complement strand
GGTAATTTCGAGGTCGATCAGCGAACGCATCATAATTTGAGTCTTGATTATCTGTATTTCTATGTTGACGGTTTTCATACCCATAGCCCTGATGCTCGCGGTCCGCGTTATCGTAGCTACGGTTCTGTCGATTTTCAAACCCTCTGTTTCTATCATTATATCGACCCCTATTATAGTGACTTTGATTCCGATTCTCATAGCGATCTTGTCGATCATAATCGTGATTTCTATCCGAATAATTATTATGATATTTTGATTCATTGTTTTCGAAACTTGATTTTCGCTGATCGTTCTCAAAATTATTTTTATCATAATATTCCCGCGGATAGCTCTGATTTGTATACTTATTTTTCCCTCTGAAATTATTTCTATCATTATGACGATAATTTTGATAACCATTGTAATGATTTTCATTATATGCTGAATTTTGACGTGGTGAGTAATGCTCAGAATAATTCACCGGTCCTGCTTGGTCCAATGCTTCCAAAAACTCAGTTAATTCCTCTTTCGTGTTTGTATTTCTCATGATTAGTGCCGTTTGTATTTCTTTAGTAAAATGTCTCGATAAACATTTTACTATTTCGCCTTCAGATGGTGGTGGAATTAGATCTTTCGCGTTATTTATCATTCTCGTTGCATATTCTGACCTTGTGAGTTTTCCCGGTAAATAATGACCGTATTGTAAATCCTTACCAATTTCAAATCTTATGTCATCATTCCAGAATTTTTTTATGAATTTTTCTCGAAAATATTGTGGGTCATAAGTAGTGTCTTCCCTGATCATATTCCACCATTCTCCGGCCCTGCCTTCCAAACATGATTGAATTACAAATTGAAAATCATTTTTCCTAACGTCCGTCGCTGTTATGTATAATTCGAAATCTTTCAGAAATCTCATAGGACGCTCGCCTTCCCTACCAGAAAATTTCGGAACTGGGTAGTTTTTTAACCAAGGCGTTTTAGTGTTGCCCGTCCCTATGTTTCTATCTACGCGTGTTTCTAGTGTATATTGTTGTTCCTCCATGTCCTGTAATCGCTTTCTGTTTTGCATATTTGCAACGAGTAGTTCGGCTTGATTCTCATGGATTTCTTCGCTTGTTTTGGTTAATGAGTTTACTTTTTGTTCAACATCAGATATACTCTCTTCTAAATATTTACCCTGAGCCTCGCACCTTTCGCTTAGGCTATTAACTTTTCTGTCAATTTTTTCGGTTAAGTTCTTAGCAAAAAATTCTATTTTATCGTGAACTACTGCTAGTTCTTGGCTATTATTTTCCCGGCTTTCTTTAACGTAGTCATATACTCTATTTTGACCAGTGAATGTTTCGTTAACCCTAGCTTGTAGATTATTCATGCCGCTCATAATAATGTTGAATCTTTCTTCCTCAGAGTAAGGTTCATTATTTCGCGGATTGTTTTCGGCAGTCATTATATTCGCGGCATTTACAATTGTGTTATTTACATCAATGGGGAGATCGGTCGTTTTGTCGTTAGTGTTGACCTTCGATCCACCAGGATTTTCTGCATTGTTTAATGCAGGTGTATCATCTTTTGATTGAGATCCTTCACCATCCAATCTATTCATAGATTCATCTATTAATAATTTTTCGTTGTCTTCCAAGACCGATTTGGACAATTTAATTTCTTTGTTCCCTTTATTTTGCGGATTTTTTTTGGATTGATTTTTATCAGCCATTTTTGC
Source organism: Andricus curvator (assembly GCA_932195095.1). NCBI lineage: Eukaryota > Metazoa > Arthropoda > Insecta > Hymenoptera > Cynipidae > Andricus > Andricus curvator. The sequence continues at coordinate 13,550 of CAKNYM010038498.1, read as the reverse complement.
TGATGATTTATGTCTATCTAAGAAAGAATTTTAATTCTCGAATTTGGAGGTTCGATATTAATTTCGCAGAAGCTGTTTTCGAATTAAATTATTAGTCCGTATTATAGGCTTTTATTCGTGTTTAATCGGAAGTGTAAATTTAATAATTAATTTCGTCTTAGTTCTACGATGGTATTTATATCTAGTGCTGAAGGTTTATTATCCTTATTCAAGCGGCTAATCGACTCTGTTTGTGTATCAATGTGATCACTTAGCATTGCTCATTGTTATCCTAATCGCGAAAGTTAATGGATTTCCTTTATACCTTGATGGCATCGATTATCGTTGTTAACGAGTTTTCATTCTTAGAGGTTAATGTGTTTACTTTGATTCGATAATAACATCAATGGAGTTTAATTAAATTGTCATGATCTGTTTATGACCTGTCTGTTGTCGAATACAAAGGCCATGTAATCTATCCGTCGCGAAGGATTACGCAATATTTATATTAACAGGACCCCTGCTTTCCAATTATCTTCGTAAATTCTTCGCGATTTCAATTCACGAATATTCGAATTTTCGAGACGTGCTTACCGATATCGATCAACGAAAACGTGCAATTCATTCCTCTTTTAATAACTTCTGTGTCCCACCAGGGGTACCAGTTGTAACATTATTCCTTTGTTTAATGAGCATTAACTTTATCTATCTTTTAACGACGCCTGGATGTGAGAACGTTTTCCCCTTTTTTATGTATTTAAGTTCTTAATTTAATTGTATCGTGTTCTCCTTTCATGAAATTACTTCATGAATATTAGGATCGTCCGACGATTTGCTGTGTCCTAATCAGGAAATTGGTGCCAAGTATGCACGCCGGCACCAATCCTGTAAGGACGATAAACCTGAAACGAATTGATTTGTTAGCTACAACGATATAGAAAGAAACTTTATCCGTGATTTGAGGTTCCCAATTTACATTAAAGTGAACTTCGCTCTTTTCTAATTTTAACCCTTTAATTTTAAAATAATTCTCAGTTATAAATTCTCTTGAAATGTAATTTTTCTCATATCCAGTGTCCAGAATTGCTCTTACTTGAAATGTTCTCATTATTAACGTTTTTCTATAAAAGAGATTAGAAACATCATGAAAGATTGTGAGGTCACAGAAGCGAAGTCCGAATTGCTCGTTTCATCTATTCTTTTTAGATTCCTGCTTGCAGGAGTTCGAAAGACATATCACGCATGAATAAGCCAATGTTTTTTTTCTTTAGTGGTTCTCCTACGCGACTATCCCATGTTATTTCGCAGATTAGATAATTTTAGGAGTCCTCATGACTTCGCTCAAACCTAGTTCATTGAAACCTATGAATTTTCCCCTCCCTTTAGAAGGACTGAGTATTAATTTATTTATTTTTATTCCGTTAAATAAGAGGCCATTCCGTGCAAACTTGGTGCAATGTTTGTCCTCCAGAATGTTGTCTCATTTTCCTATCTGATTTTAAAATTTTATGTAATATAGTTTTCTTTTTATTCCACCCTTTTTCGTGGTAAATTCAAATTGATAGGTGTAAAATTCTACCCTTGAGAACCATTGCTACCTTGAATTCAAAAAGAATTGCTTCTCCCTCGAGTAATTCACTGCCAAATTGACCAAATCAATTTCGAGCAGCCATACTGGCATTCATGAGCTCCCGTATAAGAACGGGTTGAAAATGAATGAGCGATCCTTAAGATCTCCAGTGTTACCCTTAATTGATTTTGTCAAATTAACTTAATTAAATTCATGTGTTCATACTGGCATTCTTGAGCTCCCGTATAAGAACGGGTTGAAGAAGAATGAACGATCCTTATGATCTCCAGTATTACTTTTGAATCAATTATTGTTTTGACAGGTCATGAGAAGGGTTAGTTCTCAAGGTTTAATTCCTTTAGCTCGAATCTATTTTTCCTGATAGGGAATATCAAAGATTTTAGAAAAAATTGTCCCCGGTCCTTCTTATCATTTGATTACCTGGCTAATAATTGTTTTTTATCTCATACGATGCTGTCGCGCAAGTGCTTCCTATGAGTCAAACGCTCGACATAGTGTTCAGTTGAACCCTCGAGCGCAGACTGACGATTCGAGTGATCCTTGGTAATCACACAGGTCCCGTCGTCGCGGGTCCTCGCATCCCCACTTATCGTATAGGTTGCGCACGCAACCGCACCTGTTTCGCATAGCGTTACATGCGACCTATATAACCCTTTCGCCCAGGAATTCGCAAGTCATTCAGTAGCGTATTTATTTTCTATTTCGCCCGCTTCTGAGTGTAGTTTATAAGTATAAAATAATTATTTTATACTGCACCGTTTCAATATATATATATATATATATATATACAGGGTGTCCCAGACTCAAGTGTCCGGACTTATATAGCTGTATGAAAATAAAAATAAAATAAGAGGAATTTTCTATTTATTTTTTAATTTTTATACAGCTATATAAGTCCGGACACTTGAGTCTGGGACACCCTGTGTTTATATATATAAATATATATGTGTGTGTGTGTATATTTTTTTCAGATGGAAACACGACGACGAATCGGCGAAACGCCCACATTGAGTGGACGGATCAACTCAGGAATGACGAGCTAGACTGCTACGATGCCAGCATTATCCCTGTTCGCAGAGGCTTCATGGCGCGTATGCACAATCTGTGGTGCCAGAAACACCCAGAGCTGAAGCACGTTCCGCATCAGTCTCTGCGAAATCAAGCCGACTACCTCCGGAAAAAGGGATATGTACGCGGAGCGCTTCCCCAACCGCTGTTTGAAGCAGACGAAGATGAGGAAGCGACATTAAGACCAACCGCAGAAAGCAGGCACCTTCTGAGAGATGATCGCGATTCCAGGACAAGGAGGAACATTAACATGCAAGTTCCTCCTAAGCCCCAAGATCTGGCTGAAATGGATGCCTCCCTTCGTGGAGATATCTCGCAATAGTCCGACCTCTGGACCATCAATTGCTCAGTTTATGGTGCTGCGAGAGCTTTGACTGATTCAAATCAAAGGCTAAAACCGACGATGGATTAAGAGACCAAAAGACGCTTGCATCAACTGAACAAGAAGATTGGATGGGCAAGACAGAATGCGTCCCGTGTTCAATGTGTGATTGACTACATAACATCTGGTAGACCGCTCACGGAAAGGGTTCGAAAGTTCGCCCAAGAACTAAGGATCGTAAATCACACACTAAACAAGTCAAAGCTGCTGGCAATCAAGCAGCATATTGTTGACACAATACTGCTGTTATCTGACGCAAGGAGGAGAATACAGAAGAGGGAGAGATGGATCAGAGAGAATCAACAGTTTCTCGCTGACCCATCGCGCCTCTTCAGCGATCTCCCTGTTTCTATGAAAAACCCACCCAAGCCCAAGCAGGTAGAGACTTTTTGGAGAGAGGTGTACAAGATCCCGAAAACACTAGAGTTGAAAGAAGATACTGACAATATCATCCGCTTCAAGGAGTTTTGCGACAACCTCGTAAAATCTGAGGAGGAATGTCCATCAATCACTGCCGAAGAGGTGAAAAAAGCACTTAGAGGCACGAAGAACTTTTCCGCTGCTGGACCAGATTGTGTCAAGAACTTTTGGTGGAAGAAGTTTACTTCTACACACCAACATTTGGCTCGCATATTCACCTCATATTTAAAGTCGGAGACGCCAATTCCGCAGTGGCTGGTGTTAGGACGCACTATACTCCTACCGAAAAAAGGCAACTTGTCCAACCCAGAGAATTACAGGCCAATAACTTGTTGAACACACTGCATAAGACCTTTACAGCTGTGCTAAACAACAGGATTGTTCAACGAATTGACCTATCATCTGTCTGTTGGAAAGCTTGAAGGTACATCCACACATAGTAAGATGCATAGAGAGATTGATGCCTCTTTGGGAAACTAGATTTACTATCTCATCTAGACATTATCGTGTGACAACGAACAACGTCACCTTCCAGAGGGGCGTCTTTCAAAGTGATACCACGAGCCCTTTGCTTTTTTGCATCACACTTTTGCCTCTATCTCTCGCACTACGAAATTCTCCTGGATTCCTCTGTGGCGACACTAATCAGCAAGAGCATAAGGTCACTCATGTATTTTATATGGATGACCTGAAGATCTATGCCTCTGATAAAAGCAAACTTCAAACTGCTATCAATATCGTCAAGAACTATACAGGAGAGATTGGGATGGACTTTGGTTTGGACAAGTGTGCCAAAATTAATCTGAAGAAAGGAAAAATTACTGGCGTTCCCAAGGACCCTGAGCTTGTGGATAGAAGTGTTATTAGACATCTTAATACTGGAGAGACCTATCCATACCTGGGCGTGCCTCAAACACGCATTCAGGACGTAACATAAGTGAAGGAGTCTCTCCGAAGCAGATACAAGCATCTTCTTCGACAAATTTGGTCTTCCAATCTGTCGGCATTGAAGAAGGTATCTGCGTCTAACATGCTTGCCGTTCCGGTTCTGCTCTACTCGTTTCGGGTGGTTCAATGGACGAAGAACGAGCTTAAGGCCCTTGATGTCACGACATGTAAGATCATGCATATGCATAAAAGCTTGCATATCAATTCGTCAGTTCCGCGATTATACATTTCACGCCGTCGAGGCGGACGCGGACTTCTCAATCTCCAGTGTCTTCATAACCGAATTTTTCTAAGTACAGATTACATCGTTCCGAATGGCAGAGATACTTTCCTAAAAATGGGCAGGAACCACGAGATGATTGGCGAAGCAGCGTTCCTTTACAAAGCCGCGGAGCAAGCGGCCGAGACCCTTGGCCTGAATTTTAACATCAGAAGTGAGGAAAGTGCATTACTCCATCTAGATGCTTTACTTCTAAAAGCCGAAATAAAGAGAGCAGAGGTTGGAAAATTTCACCAACAGCTGCTCAACAAAAGAAAATGCACGGAAACTTTCACAGAAATGTAGAAAAAGAGTCTTTGTCGAAGGAGCAAACTTTTGCTTTTCTCAAATCATCAGTGCTTAATTCAAGTACAGAGGGTTTCATTTTCGTATGTCAAGACGATGTCATTTCCACCTTAGCATTCCGTGACCGCATCTTATGTCAAGAAGTTCCCAGTGATAGGTGCAGAGCGTGTCATGCACACGCTGAGTACCTAGAACACATACTATCGGGCTGTCCGACATACGCAGGGACTAAGTATATCTATAGACATAATGCGACCCTAAGAGGGGGGCCTGACATTGTTCTCCAAGACTTCGAGAAACAACCTATATTCGTGATCGAATTCTCGGCTTTTTCCGAATACAACATCATTGCAAAGGAGAAAGAAAAAGAGAAGAGGTATCAAGACCTTAAAAGAGAGCTGCAAAGACTGTACACAAAATATTTGGTACAAGTAATTGTCCTTGTGATAGGTGCTCTCGGAGGTGCGAAACTATCACTGGTCGTAACCTTAAAGCCATACCCGCGTGCCAAAAATATGCCGAAGCACTTGCGAGATGGATGCAGAAAGCTGTCATCCTTGGGTCGCTTCATGTCCTCAAGACACACGAGGGTTTCGCCGGCCTGTCGTTGTGATTTCGTCGTGGTCTGTGACCACCCATCTCACGGTTGTGAGACGTGGCCATAGGTGTGTTTTGCCGTGGTTCTACTGGGGACTATTGACATTTTTTAGATGGCAGTTGCTCTCAGTGGGACCCTGCGGTGGTTGTTTAGCATTTTTTTATTATATATATATATATATATATATATTCGGTTTCGGTGTATGTGTAGGCGTACGTGCACTGTCGTAAATGACTTTTGTAAATAAATAAGTTAATAATCTCAATTCACTGTACCAGCTCCATGCATGTCTGCAGCAATTCTCTTCAGTTCTGTTTCCAGGTCAGAGCTTTGTCCAAGATATGTGCACCCTAATACATGGAGCATAACATATGCTGTTGTGGGGCATCTTTCGTTGGATGAATCGTTTTACGCTGATTTACCTTCTTGCTGTATAGCAGTCTCTGACATTCATTGACAATAGTCAATGCGCTAGATCTGAAATTAATCAAAAAACATTTTTGGATACTAGTTGCTGCATTTTTTTAATTGTTCAAGGGAATTCTGAAGCCTGATAAATGAATAATTGAAATACATTCTGTCAAAAAAGTACCGGGAATTGGTCAATAAAACACAAACTGTTTATTATTCATCCAAATTTATTTGATCGCCTTCAAAGTAGACCCCTTCCAAAATAATGCACTCAACCAACAAATAATCCAATCATCAAAACATTTTTTAAACGCATTTTCCCGAATCGACTTCAGTTCTCGCCGCGAATTCTCTTTTATGTCTTCTATCGACTGAAAACGGGTGCCTTGGAGTGGTAATTTGAGTTTTGGAAAGAGAAAAAAGTCGACCGGAGACATATCAGGTGAATACGGTGGTTGTTCGATGATGTTCGTTGAGTTTTTGGCCAGAAATTCGTTTACAATGATAGCCTTGTGAGTTGGTTCGTTCTCATGGTGCAAAATCCATGAATTTTCTTTCCACAGATCAGGCCTTTTTCGACGAATTTGCTCTCTCAAACGCTGCATAACGATTCGTGAGACACAGAAAGTTCAGCGGCTATCTCTCTTAAACTAAAATGACGATTTTCAGTCACTATTTCCTTCACTTTAGCGATGTTGACTTCAGTTGAAGATGTTCATGGCCGACCAGAGCGAGGCAAATCTTCCACCACATCTCGACCGCTTTTAAATGCACTGTGCCACTCATATGCACGAGTTGTTAATAAAGTCGATTCACCGTAAGCCTTCTTCAACATTTTCAGCGATACCGCACACGAAATTCCATTTGCAATGCTAAATTTGAGACAAATTCTTTGTTCGATATTCTTATGCATTGGAAAAATCGCGAAACACACTTGAGATAGACTGACAAAATCGAGCACTGTAAACAAACTAAATGACAGATCGCGCTCGAACTCCACGTCAGTATAGAGGACAATTGTGCCAACTTAGCGTAAAGAGGTTTTTGATAATCTCTTTAAGCGGGCTTTTTGAATGATCAATTCCCGGTACTTTTTTGACAGAATGTAATACCAGTCATACCTGATCACAGCGAACGTTACCAAATGTTTGATACATTCCTCTTAATTACCAAGTGCAGCAGCTAATAAACCATTTGCGGCCTCTGGAAACTTCTACCACGTTTCAAACTCTCTTTTTCCCTTTTCCTGAGAAGGAAAGTGGCATCACTCGCAGAGAATACATGAATTTGGCAGTCAGATGGCTTTGTCAGACTCTTAAAATGATACTCGTTTCAAATCAATTGGAAGCCTAACGTTCTGTAAGTTTATATATTTATATAACAACTAAGTGTTTTCCTCATTAAAAGATAATAGAATTATACACAATATGTCAGAAATAATTGCTGATCTACGAGAAGAGTTTAGATAAAGTAACTACACGCTTTACTTAATTTAACTGAACGTTTTACCGTGTATGAATTAATGTGTTTTACCAGAGCCTAAATGCACACACAGTTCTTCCAAGTGAGGGAATTTCACAATACTAGTAGCCAGAACCAGGCCATCAGTCTCTACAATACGGATTGGTATTTTTTTATATGACTCTGCGATATAGCGTCTGCAACATGCTCTATCATTATGCGCATCCACTTCTTCATGATTGCAAGAGATTACAGAATCCGTGATATTCTGCGTGCAGGTTGTCAGGACGTTTTCATTGCGTGTAGTATAAACGTATTTTCCATCTTAGCCCAACTTACACCAAAAATATTTTCTTTTTTGGCATTCACTGAAATAATTCTAAAAATCACAATACACGTACAACATGGGTCCGAATGTCAGAAAACAATTGATCTTTCACTTTTCGCAAACTGTCAACAGTGTTATTGGCAGAATAATAGCTTCAAAAAATGTCAACAATGGATTCCGAGAAAATCTGGCAGGTGTGTAGAAACTTTATGAAAAAAATGGGCAAAATATGTATATGAGTCGTGAGTCGACTCGATATTGGCCCTAGAACATTTTGCAAACAGAAATGGTAAAAATGAGTACGAAAAACATGATATTTCGCACTGCTCGGCCTCTGGATTTAAAGAAAACTCTCAATGTAAGGCCCCTAAATGCAGTCCCAAAGTGGCTACAACTATGAGTCAGACCGATATAGGTGCCCGAATGTACCATTGATTAAAAAAGGAAAGGGCAAACGGGTGCAGGAATATAGAAGTATCACACTCATGTCGGTGAGATATAAACTTTACGCGGAAGTGCTTAGAAGGTGGTTCGAAAGACCGGTGGAAGAAAAGGGAAGTATACTACACGACCAAATGGATTTTAGGAAAGGGATGGGGACCACAGACAACATCTCCGTACTCAACTATTTAGTCAATAGGAACCTAGAGCGGAAGAAAGGTAAATTATTCGCACTCTTTGCAGATTACGTGACAGTATTTGTCTCAGTTAACAGGAGGGTGTTATGGACAGCCATGAAAGAGAGAGGAGTAGATGAAGGTTTAATAGAGAGGATAAAAGGAATATTGATGGAAACTAAGACAAGGGTGAAGATAGGGGAATAAAAGGAGAGGAATTCTGGACAAGAGCTCAGACAAGGGTGCCCGTTAAGCCCACTTCTATTTAGTGTTCTTCTGGCAGACTTAGAGGAGAAAATGGGGAGGAAAGGGAAACGGAAAGGGGGGACATTAGAAACAGGCAATGTGTACTCACTAGCATATGCAGATGACATAGTACTAGTAGCAGATGATGAAAGAGGGATGAATCTGATGATGAGAGTGTTCGTAGACTATGCGAAAGTAAAGGGCCTAACAGCGAACGTGAATAGCGTGGTGGTAGAGTTGGTTGAGAAATTATGCTCCTAGAACTTCGGATCGCAGCGAGTGGATTAAGCGAGCCGCAGGTGAGAAACAGATTAGAATGCGCGAACAAAGTGATGGGACATGTATGGAGTATAGATAAAAGAAGATTCAAAGACGACTGGAGGATGAGAGTGTGGATGTTTGATGCATTATTATGGTAGCTGTCAAGGTTATATGCTGAGGGAAGAAATAGGACGGGAGAAAATGATTGTCAGGCAGCTGAAAAGAGCCTGGAATTTGGAAGAGAAACTAAAAAGGGGAGAGGAAAGATATGAAATAAGGTTTGAATATGGTATGCAAGTGAGAGGTAAAGGGTGGCAGGAAATAGAGGAAGAAATGACGGCAAGACAAGGGGAGGCCAGATGGAAAAAATCGCTGATTCAAGATACAACAACTGGTATCGAATGGTTGAGATCCAGGAGGAACCAGAGTACCTAAAAAGATTAAAATGGAGAGCTAATGTAATAGAGTGGTGAGACTCAGAATGGGAGAGGGTGTAAGAGCATGCAGATATTAGATGAATGAAGACGAGATTTTGTGTAGAGTGTGTAGGTATGAGCAGGAAACATGGTCGCATGTATTAGAGAGATGTACAGGAGATGAAGTGGGAGGGGAGAGTATGGCAGAGAGAGAGAGTGAAGTGGATTTTGAATGGAAATAGTCAGGGGAAAGAGTGGATGAAAAAGCTTGAATATCTGAGAGAAAGAGAGAGAATGAGAGAGTGAGAGAGAGCTGGTGGCACAGGGTAGGCATAAAAGCAGATAAATGACTCCTAAAGGAGAATTAGGAAGTAGTTGTGTGGAATAGAATCCAATTTTAAGATTGATAATGGTAAGGTGAAACGGAAACCCAGAGCAAGGTCGCAAGCGCTTTGAAGTAAGAATATTAATTAAGATGATATGTAGCAAATAGATGGTAACATATTTTATGAGGCTTTTTTGTAAGAATACATGTAATGGTTATGTAAAGACTCTCAAACCCATAAAAGGGAGAGAGTATTTACAAAATAAAGAAGAAATTAAAAAAAAATAGTTAAATTTTCACCAAAAAAAGATTTTGGTTTGACTTGTTAATATCAAAATATGATTTCTAAGCAAGAAATAAATTTTCTACGAAGATACATGAATTTTCAACCCAAAGAGATGAATTTTCAACAAAACATTCAACCAAAAAGCATACATTTTCAACAAAATTGTTGCATTTTCTACCAAATAGTTACATTTTTATCCAAAGAAGATGACATTTCTACTAAAACAGATGCATTTTTAAATCAAAGAGACAGATTTAAAAAAATAGTTCGATTTTCATTCAAAAAAGTTTTCAGTTGACTTTTCCGGCCAATTTCTATTTTATGTGCACTGTCCAAACCACTTGAAAAAATTGTTCACCTGCAACTTTCCAAATTTCCTGAAATATCTAAGGCCATTGACCCGATGCAATCAGGATTTCGGGCGGAACATAGCACTCTTACTGCTTCCCTTAAAGTAAGGACAGATCTCAAATTAGCAATGGATAATAGGGAAATCACGATTGTTGTTCTGTTTGATTTTCCGAAGGCTTTTGATATGGTTAACCATAAGTTACTCCTACAAAAGTTGAAATCTTTTAACGTGTCAAACTCTGTCATCAAATGGTTTCAGTCCTATTTTAATATTCGGTCTCACAGAATTATTAATAGTAGTGGTGATCTTTCTGAATGGTGGGAGATCAAGTGTGGACTTCCTCAGGGCTCTATTCTGGCACCCCTCCTCTTCAATTTGTTCACCTCTGACCTTGGAAGTGAACTTCAAAATTGCAGCTACCACACATATGCTGACGATTTCAAAACTTACTTATCGGGACCAATTTCTTCACTAAGTAGATTACTTGTTCTAGTTCAAGAGGATATCGATCGCGTTATCCTCTGAGCCTGGAACAATGGACTCACTCTTAACCCGGGCAAAACTCAGGCAATTGTTGTTGGACCTACTTTATCTCCGCCGCTTGAAACACTGGCATCATTTCCACCCCTCCGTATCGAGAATCTTACTATCCGCTTTTCGGAAGTGGTTAAAGATCTGGGATATTTCCATAATCGTACCTTCTCCTGGAAGGAACAGGTACAGAGTATCTCAAGGAAAGCATACAGACTTCTACAAAAACTTTATAGGAATAAGGACTCTTTGCCAACCTCCACTAGGATACTTTTGATTAAGAGTCTAATCATGCCCCAATCTTAACTACGATTGTTTAGTTTATGACGATTTGACCGAAGATTTAAATTTAAAGCTTGAGCGTGGGTTGTATGCCTGTGTCCATTTTATCAACAATTTGCCTAAATACGAACACATAACTCCATACAGACTTAAGGCTGGCCTGCTCAATGTTACCAAGAGAAGACAATTCTTTATGGGTAATTTGCTCTATACTCTTTTTCAGAACAAAGCACCTGAATATCTATTTAACCTATTTCAATTTGTAGACAGAGATCTTCCAGCACAGTCTAAGCTTCATAAAAGACATAAAATCCTTAAGATTCCATTTCACAGAATGTGTCACCTTCAAAGATCATTTATAGTAAGGGGTGCGCGGTTATGGAATAAAGTACCATACGATATTAGAAATGCACCTTCCCTGTATCATTTCAAGAATCTCTTTTTCAAATATTTGTACAATACTCATAACCCAACTCTTGAAATTACTCACTGGTAAACACTCATGTTTAGTTCTTGAACATTTCATCTTCGAATTTCCTTCTGCTTTTATTAACTTTTGTAAATTTTTATTTATTTTTCACACAGTTTTTCCCTCTATATTTCTTCCTTAAAATGCACCAGAGCTACTAATTAATCACTTAATGTTAATTACTACGCATTAATCTCATACAGTATTTGATACGTATTCTGAGGTCGACTCTATTTATTTTATTTATTTTATAGATTAAATTATAAGATAAACCAAGTATTCTGCCGATCAGTGCTTGCACACATTTGTAACGATCCTGTATTATCCTGTTCCTTAGAGGGCTATTTAGCCCTAGGGACTTTTCTTGAATAAATACAAATACAAATACTTTTAAACACTAATAAAATATGAATATCAAACAAAAAGTAAGTTTTCCACGCAATAGTTGAATTTTCATCAAAACAGGTAAATCTTCAACTGAACAGTTGCATTTTTATATACGAAAGATGCAATTTCAAATAAAATAGATGAACTTTTTAATTATAAAGACAAATTTTCCAAAAATTATTTGACTTTTCATCTAAAAAAGATTTCAGTTGACTTTTCAACACCAAAATATGAATTTTAAACGAAAAGTAAATTCTTAAAGAAATAGTTGAATTTACAAACTAAAAGGATGACCTTTTAACAAAATTGTTGAATTTTCAACCAAACAGTAGCATTTTTATCCAAGAAAGATGCAATTTCTACTAAAATAGATTAATTTCTTGATGAAAAAGATAAATTAAAAAAATGGTTCCATTTTCATCCAAAAAAGATTTCAGTTGACATTTCTATACCAAAATATGAATTTGATGCAAAAAGTAAGTTTTGTACGGAAATTGTTGAATTTTCACCCAAAAAGTATGACTTTTTAATAAAATGGTTGAATTTTTAAGCAAATAAAAAAAAAGTATAAATAAAAGTGAAAAGATAACCTTCAGGATGAAGCAAATGCAAAAAAAAAATTAATATAAATACAAGGCAAATAAATTACTAACAAGAATATTATATCAGGCTTACCGCAAAACTTCATTTTAAAACTTCCCTAATTGTTTCCTGGCCAATTTTTCAATTTCCCTGACCACTAATATTCAAATACTAGAATCTTAAACATGTAACATTCTTAAAATAGAATCTTTTATAAAAGGAATACAAATTTTTTAAATTAAAATTGAAAAATTTCAAATTTATTCTTTTTGACAGTTACTTACCCTCGTGAAAAGAAAGACCAACTTAAGACCACAGTATAGGAAGGTATAGGCCTGTCTTAAAGCGGTCTTAATCTGATCTTTTCTGGTCCCCAGAAGACCACAGTCCTGTTGATACAGACAGCTATCCTTATTTCAGAGAGAAAGAGTGGTGTCTATTTCAGTGCCCTAGAAATGATGCAGGTATAGGCTGAAGGGTACAGACCAGAAAAAGACCAAATGTTGTTTGAAACTGGTCTTAAAGTGGTATTAAATTGGTATTTATTTTCACGATGGTAAAGTTATAGAAATTTCCTGATTTTTACAAGATTTTTGTTTGTTAAATCCCTGACTTTTTCCTGACCAATAAAATTTCCTAGGTTCATTTTTCACTTACCAGGTTTCTTTGGCGCATGCAGTAAAATTCATATTAAACTGTAGTACAATTACTGCGAGTAATTTGTTTCATTTGCGAATTTCCAAAAATTAGTAAAAAATTAAAAAAATTTCCCTAACAAATCATAACAAAATATCTCGACATTCGCGCCCCCCCCCCCCCCTGAGCTGTTACGTAATTTATGTACGGTCCCATAGCTTTCTCTGCTCTGAAGGAGTCGATTTTCTACAGAGAGCTGCAGAGCGACGGTTGGTAAGCAAGGTTTCTGATATCCTCGCTAATATCAAAGATATTATAAACGTAGATGCGGCACGGGGTGTCAGAGTGGGGGAACTATATATATATGGGGCATAATTTCTGAAGTGTACCCACCTCGAAAATGAAAGTT
>CAKNYM010038494.1:4997-18599 GCA_932195095.1 Andricus curvator | reverse complement strand
AATGGAGTCAGATCCATAAATGGAATCACATCCATAATTTGGAATCACATCCATGAATGAAATCACATCCATAAATGGAATCACATCGATGAGTGGAATCACATCCATAATTAGGAATCACACTCATAATTTGGAATCACATCCATAATTTGGAATCAAATTCATAATTTGGAATCAGATCTATACTTAAAGCTTAAAAAATGAAATGAAATTATCTTACCCTACAACACAGTGGGCCGCAGTGATGACATAGTTTTCATTTAACACTGAACCTCCGCAAAAGTGAAAGTTGTAAGTAGTTTGAAGTGATACCTTTGGAGAAATAATTCAATTTTAACGATTATTTTTCTTTTATTTATTAATATTATTCTACACTAATAATTTAGAGTTGGTCAACTTTTTTTTAATGGAATCAATTTTTTTAATGAAAAAAATCTACTGGTATGAAGCAAACCTGATAAGGAATTTCTCCGACTTTAGCATCTTCTCCATTGACAATTCTGGGAGCTAGTGGATTCCATTCAGGTATTCGAGCTGCAAGTAATTTTCGATAATTAAAAAATTAATTAATTACTAAATCATTCTTTTTTTTTAATGATGACAATTTGTGTTTAAAAATTCTAATTGAATTGAAGTTGAATCCTGAACCAAAAAAGATTTTAATTTCAAACCAAACAATTACAATTTTAATTTTTTTTAAATGAAAATTTTACCAAGAGAGATGAATTTTCAATCTCAGTAGAAAAATTTGCAACACAATTGTTGAATTTTTTACAAAAAAAGTTTTTTCAGTCAGGAAAGAAAAAAAACTGTAGGTGAATTATAATTTGAGGGAATAAAATAATTTCTATTACAAAATAAAAATTTCGAATAACTATAGGAAATAATCTAAGAATATTTTATGAATGTTCGGAAATTTTTCAAAGTTTAAAAATATTTGTAATATCTTCGAAATTCGAAAAATTCCTTCTTGAAACCTTTCAAATCTTTATAAAACTTCAAAATTTCATTTCGAAATCTTTGAAAATCTACATTTCGTTTAAAATTATTTGAAGTCTTTTCAAATTTGAAGTTATTTTTGAAATTTTTCCTAATAATTGAAAACATTCTGAAAAATTAAAAAAATTCCTTGAAATCATCCCGAATGTTTTTTGATTATTTTGGAAATCTTTTGAAATTTATTAAAACCTTGAATATCTCTCAAACTCAATTTAATTTTTTTATAAAATTTTGTAATCTTGCCAAATTGAAACATTTTACTTTGAAATCCTCTAAATTTCACGAAATTTTAAGAAATTGGCTAAAATCTCATGCAATTTATTTTTGAATTTCAAAATTTAATTTGAAAGTCTTCAAAAATCTACTTTTTCTTTGAATTTTTTTATTATTTTTAAAATTTCTGTTAAAACTTTCAAATATCTTTCAAAAAGATTTGAATTTTTCCTAAAATATTGAAAAAATTCTGAAAAATTAAACAAAATGAATTTTGCAAATCTTCTGGAATGTTTTGAAATCTTTTTTAATATTCTCTCAAAATAAACTTTGTAAAATAAAAAATGTCTTTATATCCCCAGGAATTTTAAGAAAATTTTTATATTATTTTGCAAGCTTTCAAAATTTTTGAAAAACTTCAAAATTTTATCTTGAAATCTTCAAAAATGTACAGTTGGTTTTAAGTTTACAATTTTTTTAAAATTATTTTTGAAATTTCTTAAAACTTCTGAATTTTAAAATTTTCTGTAAAATAAAAAAAAATTGCTTCAAAATGTTCCACATTCTCTTTTAATAATTTTTTTAATCTTTCGGAATTTTGAAAAAAATTAAAATTCTTGAAATTTTAAAAAGGGTTTGAAATCTTTTTAATTGTTCTCTTAAAATAAATGATGTAAAAGAAAAAAAAAATCATTAAAAATTTTCGGAGAAATCTTATGAAAATTTTTTTATTCTTTTGAAATCTTCCAATATTCTTAAAAAGTTTCTCAATTTTTGGTTTGAAATCTTCAAAAATCTACATTAAAAAAAAATAATTTTGTATCCTTTAAAACTTGTATATGTCTTTTAAACATATTCCAATTTTTTCTGAAATGTAATAATCTTGCAAATTTAAAAAATTTGTTTTTGAAGTCTTCTAAATTTTACGAAATTTTAAGAAATTGTTCAAAATCTTATAAAATTTTTTTTAAATATTATTTTTTAATTAATTGTTTTGAATATAGAATGATTTTAAATATTCCCAGAATTATCTTGAAAGCTTTCAAAATATTTCAAAATTTTATATACAAATTTTCAAAAATCTACATTTTGTTTGAAGATCTTTGAAATTTTTTAAAAACTTTTAAATATCTTCTAAGACAACCTAAATTTCTTTTGAAATTTTGAAAAAATTTTGCGAAATTAAAAAAACTGTTTTTAAATTCTTTGATAATTTTGAAAATTTTTTGGAATGTTTTGAAGTATTTTTTAATATTCTCTTTAAAAAAATTTTGTAAAATAAAAAATCATTTCAAATTTTCCAAGAAATCTTAAGAACATTTTTTATTCTCTTGAAACTTTTCAAATTTCTTAAAAAGTTTCTCAATTTTTTGTTTGCCATCTTCAAAAATCTACATTCTGTTTAAAGTTTTTTGAAAATTTTTAAATACTACTTAAAAATCTTTCAAAGCGGTTTGAATTTTTCCTAAATTTTTGAAAAAATTCTGAAATCGGAAATCTTTTGCAATGTTTTTAAATGTTTTTAATATTTTCTCAAAATAAATTTTGTAAATAAAAAAATTAAAATCTTTTAAGAGAATATTAAAAAATACTTCAAAACATTCCAAAAGATTTTCAAAATTATCAAAGCACAATTTGGAAGATTTGAACAGGTTTTTTAATTTTACAAAATTTTTTCAAAATTTTAAAAGAAATTTGGGTTGTATTAGAAGATATTTAATAGTTTTGAAAAAAAAATTCCAAAGAACTTTAAAGAAAATGTAGATTCAAAAAAAAATTTTTTTTTAATTTTAAAATTTTTGAAATATTTTGAAAGATAAAAATTATTTATGACTGTTTATAAAATTATTTATAAAAGAGAAAATTTCAATTTGAATTATTTTTCAGCATTGGGAAATAATTATGTTCTCAATATTTTTCTTACCATACTATAATTTGTAAACTTTTTCACACAAAAAAAATTTGGTACCGGTACCGGAAAATTTTAAACAATTTGTAATTTGTAGATTTTTGAAGATTTTTAAATAAAATTTTGAAAATTCAAATTATTATTATTTTTTTAATTAATTTAAGGCAAATATTTTTTTTTTCTGAGATTTCCAATGATTTCCTAGATTTTCGGATAAGGATGTAGACGATTTTTGAGGATTTTTGTAATTCAGAAGCTTTTTAAGAATTTCGGAAGGTTTGAAGAGAATCATTAGATTTTCTTAACATTTCTCGAAAAATTTTAAATGTTTTTTTATTTTACAAAATTTATTTTGAAAGAATATAAGAAAAAAATTTCAAAATATTTCGAAAGATTTTCAAAATTATCAAAGCACAATCTGGAAAATTTGAAGACAATTTTTTTATTTTGGGGAATTGTTTTAAATTTTAGAAAAATTCAAATCGCTTTGAAAGATATTTATAAATGTTTTAATTTTTCGGAAAATAATGTAGAATATTTTTGAAGATTTTTGTAATTTAGAAGCTTTCTAAGAATTTTGAAAGTTTTCAAGAGAATACAATTTTTTTTTTTAATTTCTCGGAAAATTTTGAATAATTTTTTTATTTACAAAATTTATTTTGAGAAAATATTAAAAAACATTTTGAAACATTGCAAAAGATTTCTGATTTCAGAATTTTTTCAAAAATTTAGGAAATATTCAAACCGCTTTAAAAAATGTTTAAGTAGTATTTAAGAAATTTCAAAAAACTTTAAACAGAGTGTAGATTTTTCAAAGTATCAAACATTCCAAAAGATTTTCAAAATTATCAAAGCACAATCTGGAAGATTTGAAGACATATTTTTTTAATTTTTCAAAATTTTAAAGAAATTTAGGTTGTATCAGAAGATACTTAAAAGTTTTGACAAAATTTCAAAGAACTTTAAACAAAATGTTGATTTTTGAAAATTTTTTAATAAAAATTTGAAATTTTTGAAATATTTTAAAAGGTTTCATGATAATAAAAAAAAAATTCTTAAAATTTCTGGGAATATTTAAAGTGATTCTATATTTAAAACAATTAATTTTAAAATAATATTTAAAAACAATTTTATAAGATTTTGAACAATTTCCTGAAATTTCATAAAATGTAGAAGATTTCAAAAACAAAGATATTTACAAGTTTCAAAGGATACAAAAATAATTTATTTTTTTTTGATTGTAGATTTTTGAAGATTTAAAAAAAAAATTTAGAAACTTTTTAAGAATATTGGAAGATTTCAAAAGAATAAAAAAATTTTCATAAGATTTCTCCGAAAATCTTCAATGATTTTTTTTACAGCATTTATTTTAAGAGAACAATTAAAAAGATTTCCAAAATTTAAATTTTTTTCAAAGTTTCGAAAGATTTCCAAAATTGTCAAAAGAGAATGTGGAACATTTTAACGCAATTTTTTTAATTTTGCAGAAAATTTTCAAATTTTTAGGAAAAATTCATTTTTTCATTTTACAAAATTTAATTTGAGAGAATATTAAAAAAGATTTCAAAACATTCCAAAAGATTTGCAAAATTCAATTTTTTTAATTTTGCAGAGTTTTTTTTAAAAATTTTAAGAAAAATACAAATATTTTTGAAAAATATTTGAAAGTTTTAAGAGAAATTTTAAAAATAATGCAAAATTTCAAAAAAATTAAAAGAAAATGTAGAGTTTTGAAGATTTTGAAGAAAAAATTAAGAAGCTTTTTAAAAATTTTGAAAGATTTCAAGAGAATGAAGAATTTTTTCTGAAATTCCTGGAATAATTTCAACTGATTTTTTATTTTGAGAAATTAATTTTTTAAGAAAATTTAAAAAGATTTTAAAATATTGCAAAAGATTTCTCAAAATATCGAAAAAAATCTGGAAGGTTTGAGGGCATTTTTTTTAGTTTTGAAAGATTTTTCACAAATATTAGGGAAAATTGGAATCATTTAAAAATATATGTTCTAGTTTTTAATAAATTTGAAAAATAATGTAAAAGTTGAAGAGAAATTAAAAAAATTTTTAAGTGGAGATTTTTGAAGATTTTGAATAAAAAATGTTGAAAGATTTCAAGAGATTAAAATTTTTTTAAGATTCTTAGGAAAATTTAAAATGATTTTTTATTTGGTAACGTTAATTCTAAAAGAATATTTAAAAACATTTCAAAAGATTTTTTAAATTGTCAGAAAAGAATCTGAAAAATATTAAGGTAATTTTTTTAGTTTTTAACTATTTAAAAAAATTTTTAGTTAAAATTCGAATAATTTTAGAAAATATATATGTTCTGCAAAAATTTCAAAAATAATTAAAAATGTGAAAAGATTTTGAAAAATTGAAAACAAAACGTAGATTTTTGAAGATTTTGAAGACAAAATTTAGAAGCTTTTTAGAAATTTTGAAAGATTTCAAGAGAATGAAGAATTTTTTCTAAGATTCCTGGGATAATTTCAACTGAATTTTTATTTTTTTAAATTAATTTTTTAAGAAAATTTAAAAATATTTCTAGAAATATCGAAAAAAATCTGGAAGATTTTAGGGCATTTTTTTTTATTTCTGAAAGATTTTTCACAAATAATAATTTCCTAATAAAATTTTAGGAAAAATTCAAATCTTTTTGAAAGATATTTGAAAGTTTTAAGAGAAATTTTAAAAATAATGAAAAATTTCAAAAAGATTAAAACAAAATGTAGATTTTTGAAGACTTTCAAATAAAATTTTGAAATTTTCTTAATATTTTGAAAGGTTTCAAGATAATAGAAAAAAGTTCTAAGATTCCTGAGAATATTTCAAGTGATTATTTAAGAAAATTATTTCTAAAAGAATATTCAAAAATAAATTACATGAGATTTTGACCGATTTCCTGAAATTTTGTAAAATTTCGAGGATTCCAAAGTAAAATTTTTCAATTTTGCAAGATTACAAAATTTTATAAAAAAAAAATAAATTAAGTTTGAGAGATATTCAAAGGTTTTGAAATTATACAAAAATAATTTTATTTAAAAAAATGTAGATTTTTAAAGATTTCGGAAAAAAGTATGAAGGCTTTTTAAAAATTTTGAAAGGTTTCAAGAGAATACAATTTTTTTTAATGATTTATCGGAAAATTTAAAATTCGTTTTTATTCGCCACGTTTAATTTTAAAAAAGATTCTGATTTTTAAAAATTTCAAAAGATTTCCAAAATAATAAAAAAACATTCGGGATGATTTGAACGCATTTTTTTCAAGTTTGCAGAATTTTTTAAAAATGATTATTAAAATTCGAATACTTTAAAAAAATACTTAGCACTGTTCAAAAATTATTTCAAATTTGAAAAGACTTCAAATAATTTGAAACGAAATGTAGATTTTCAAAGATTTCGAAATAAAATTTTTAAGTTTTATAAAGATTTTCGAAAGAAAAAATAGAAACCAGCCATTCAAAGACATATTTGTGAGAAAACTTCATACAGTGAATAAAGCTACTTACAGTGGATAATCACTAATCAATAGAAAAAAAAATTAATTTTAATTTTAATTTATGAAGACGTATAGTGTCTTAACTATTTATTAAATAAAATTAATTATTTTACATATACTAGTATTTTTAATTAATGATTATCCACTGTAGGCTGCATTATCCACTGTAGCGAGGTCTCCCCTACGCAGTACGAAACCAATCAGGTATTAATAAAACAATTTACATTTTAATTTTTAATTAAATTTTTTTTTGTAATTACTCACCATTAGAGAAAGCCAGAAGGCCAAAACCGAAAAATAGTTTGAATATCATTGTCAACTTTTGGTTGTTGGAAGACTGTCTACTCCTAGTGAAGAAGAGTATTTTATACTCAAAAGATAGTGAAATTGGGAATATGGCGGTTAAATCAGAATCAAGATTAGATGTAGAAACGGAAATAAATCCCTCTTGATAAACTCCTTTGTCACTTTTATAATTGATTTACTATAATTTCATTTCGATGATAATTGTCACTGACTTTCTTAAGCTGGAAAGCCTAATCGGTTCTCATAATTCATACACTTAAGCCATATGATCAAAATTTATTATTAACTTGTACCATCTACAAAAATAATGCTTGTATTTTCTGAAAAAAGTTTCTTCTCTCGATCTCTCTAGTAGCTTAATGGGAAAGCATCCGACCGGCAATCGGAAGTTCTGACGTTCGATTCCCAGCGGAGCGAAAGGAGAAGATCTTTTTTCAGAAAAAAATTAATCAAAATAATTTTTAATTCATATCTCCATCTAGTCTGAAAAGACGTTAAAAAATTCTGTTATTCTCTGATCACATTACAGATTTCTTGGAAAAATTAAGTTGTAATATCTAGCAAAATTATGCGTGTATTTTCTGAAAAAAGATTTTTCTCTCGATGTCCAGCGGAGCTAAAGGAGAAGATCTTTTTCAGAAAAAAATTAATCAAAATAATTTTTAATTCATATCTCCATCTAGTCTGAAAAGACGTTAAAAATTTATGTTATTGTCTGATGCTAATACAGATTTCTTGAAAAATTTAACTTGTACCATCTAGCAAATTAATGCGTGTATTTTCTGAAAAATTTTCTTCTTTTAATCTCTCTAGTAGCTTAATGGAAAAGCAACCGACCGGCAATCGGAAGTTCTGTGGTTCGCTTAGAGAATTACAGAACATATTTAACGTCTTTTCAGACTAGATGGAGCAATGAAAGAAAAATTATTTCAAATAATTTTTTCTGAAAAAAGATCTTCATTATGAACTTCTTCAAAGATCTTCTTCATCTCTCTAGGAGCTTAATGGACAAGCACCTGACCGGAAATCAGTAGATCTGTGGTTAGATTTCCAGCGGAGCGAAAGGAGAAAATCTTTTTTCGGAAAAAATTGTTTAAAATAATTTTTCTTTCACAGCTCCATCTAGTCTGAAAAGACTATACATATTTTCTGTTATTTTCTAACGATAATACAGATTACTTGAAATATTCAACTTGTACCATATAGCAAAATAATGCGTGTATTTTCTGAAAAAAGTTTCTTCTCTCGATCTCTCTAGTAGCTTAATGGGAAGGAATTGGCCGACAATCGGAAGTCCTGTTGTTCGATTAGAGAATAACAGAAAATATTTAACGTCTTTTCAGACTGGATGGAGCAATGAAAGAAAAGTTATTTCAAATATTTTTTTTCTGAAAGAAGATCTCCATTATTTAGATCTTCAAAGATCTTATCTCTCTAGGAGCTTAATGGGAAAGCACCTGACCGGAAATCAGTAGTTCTGTGGTTCGATTCCCAGCAGAGCGAAAGGAGAAAATCTGTTTTCAGAAAAAATGGTTTAAAATCATTTTTCTTTCATATCTCCATCTAGTCTGTAAAGACGTTAAAAATTTCTATTATTCTCTGATGATAATACAGATTCCTTGAAAAATTTAACTTGTGCCATCCAGCAAAATAATGCGTGTATTTTCTGAAAAAAGTTTCTTCTCTCGATCTCTCTATTAGCTTAATGAGAAAGCAATTGACCGACAATCGGAATTTCTGTGGTTCGATTAGAGATTAACAGAAAAAATTTAACGTCTTTTCAGACTAGATGGAGCAATAAAAGAAAAATTATTTTAAATAATTTTTTTCTGAAAAAAAGATCTTCATTATTAAGATCTTCGAAGATCTTCTTCATCTCTCTAGTAGCTTAATGGGAAAGCACCTGACCGGAAATTAGTAGCTCAGTGGCTCGATTCCCAGCGGAGCGAAAGAAGATCTTTTTTCAGAAAAAAATTATTTAAAATAATTTTTCTTCCATAGCTTTATCTAGTCTGAAAAGACGTTAAATATTTTCTGTTATTCTCTAACCATAATACAGATTACTTGAAAAAAATTGATTTGTATCATCTAATAAAGTAATGCGTGTTTTTCTGAAAAAAGTTTCTTTTCTCGATCTCTCTAGTAGCTCAATGGGAAAGCACCTGACCGGAAATCGGCAGTTCTGAGTTTCGATTCCCAGCGGAGCGAAAGTAGAAGGTCTTTTACAGAAAAAGTTAATTAAAATAATTTTTAATTTATATCTCCATCTAGTCTGAAAAGACGTTAAAAATTTATATTATTCTCTTATGATAATACAGATTCCTTGATTAACTTGTACCATATAGCAAAATAATGCGCGTATTTTCTGAAAAAAGTTTCTTCTCTCGATCTCTCTAGTAACTTAATGGGAAAGCACATGACCGGCAATCGGAAGTTCTGAGGTTCGATTCCCAGCGGAGCGAAAGGAGATCTTTTGTCAGACAAAATTAATTAAAATAATTTGTAATTCATATCTCCATCTAGTCTGAAAAGACGTTACAAATTTCTGTTATTCTCTGATGATAATACAGATTCCTTGGTTGATTAAATATCTTTTATTATCCGAAGTTGAATAAAAAAGGAAGATATAAAATTAATAAATTTTATTCTTTATAACTAATATATATATATATTTTTCAAAGTATTTTCCTTGTGAAATTAAATTGTAAATTACTGAGTTGAATAAAAAAAATTATTTAATTCGTTAAATAAATTAATATTTGTTTTTAAACTTTTAAGGAATTTATACTTAAAATGTTTATTTACAAACTATGGCTATATTTTTCGGAATACAATTTTTATTATGTTTCTCTAAAAAAAGATTTTATGACAAATCTAAAAAAAATTGGATCCTACTTCAAATTTTTTACAAAATAGTTCAATTTTCAACCAAATAAATGAATTTTTAAACAAAAAAAATGAATTTTTAACCAAGAAGATCACTTTTCAACAGAAAATGAAATAGATCATTTTTCTGGTTAAAGAATTAAGTTTCTACCGAAAAAAATTAAATTTTCAATCAGATAGTTAAATTTTTGACCAAAGAAATTATTTTTAAACTAAAACCAAGAATCCTCAACCAAAAAAATAATTTTTTAACCAAAACCTTGAATTTTCAAACAAAAAAAAATGATTTTTCAACCAAATAGTTGAATTTTCAATTATTAGTTAAAAAAAAATAATTCTCAACTAAACAAAAAACTTATTTTCTATCAAATGGTTACATTTATCACACAAGAAAAATAACATTTTCAAGTAAAATGACGATTCATCAATTAAAAAATGAATTTTCAACCAAATAGTTCAATTTTCAACAAAAAATTGTTTTTCAAACAAGAAGATTAATTTTATACCAAAAAAGTCGTATTTTCCTCGAATAGTTGAATTTTTAACTAAAAAGATTGATTTTCAACCAAAAATGGATTAGTTAAATTTTCAGTTTAAAAAATTTATTTATTAACCAAAAAAATGAATTTTCAACAAAGTATTTCAAATGTCAACAAGACATAAATTTTCAACCAAAAAATGTTATTATTATATTTAAAAAAAATTAATTTAATAAAAGGGCAACAAGATGGTTTAATTTTGGATTAAGGAAATGAATTTTCAAATAAAAGGATGAATCTTCAACTAAAAAAATTAATTTTTGAACAAATAGTTGAAATTTCAACTAAAACGATTAATTTTCAACCAAGAAGATTAATTTTCTATAAAAAAATTATTTTTTCACAAAATAAATGAATTTTCAATCAAAATTATGAATCTTCAACCAATCAAATTAATTTTCAATTAAAAAAGTCCATTTTTAGCCAAAAATAGAATAGTTAAATTTTCAGTTAAAAAATTAAGTTACAAATAAAAGAATTTTCAATAATTAGTTAAAATTACAACTAAAGAAATAAATGTTCAACTTAAATGATGAATCTTCAACCAAAAAAAATGAATTTTTAAACAAATAGTTGAATTTTCAACTAAGAAAATTAATTTTCTACAAAAAAGACGAATTTTCAACTACAAAAGATCAATTTTCAGGCATAAGTGGAAGAGTTAAAATTTCGGTTCAAAAATTAATTTTTATCAAAAAAACAAAAGATTTTTACAAAAGAGTGAAATTTTCTGGAAAAGTAATCAATTTTCAACTAAAATGATGAATCTTCAACCAAAAAGATAAATTTTCAACTAAGAATATTCGTTTTCTGCCAAAAATGATGAATTTCCAACCAAATAGTTGAATTTTAAATTAAAAAGGTCACTTTTTAGCCAAATATGGAATATTCAATATTCTATTCAAAGAAATTAATTTACAAAAAAAATTTTTTTTACTAGATAGTTTAATTTTTAACCGAAGAAGTGAATTTTCAACCAAAAACGATGAATTTTTAACCAAGAAAATTAATTTTCTATAAAAAAAGGATTTTAAACAAAACACATGATTTTTCAATTAAAATTATGAATCTTCAACCAATAAAATCAATTTTTAACAAAAAAAAAAATCAATTTTCATCGAAATATTGAATAGTTAAATTTTCAGTTAAAAAATTAGTTTGGAATTAAAAAAAAACGAATTTTCAATAAATTAGTTGAACTTTCTACCAAAGAAATGAATTTTCAACTTAAATGATGAATAGCCTACAAATACTAGCCATAGGTGAAATAGTTCATTTTTCGGTGCAAAAATTCACTTTCATAAAAAAAAATTAATTTTTAAGAAAAGAGTAACATTTTCAAAGAAAAAAAAAAATTAATTTTCAATTAAAATGATGATTCAATCAAGAAGATGAATTTTCAACTAAAAAAATTAGTTTTTGCCAAAAATCACGAATTTTCAGATGAATAAAAAAAGTCAAATTTCAACCAAATAGTTAAATTCTTAACCAAATGGATTAGTTAAATTATCAGTTAAAAAAATTAATTCTTGAATGAAAAAATGAATTTTCAACGTAAATGATGAATACTAGCCTACGAATACTAGCCATAAGTGAAATAGTTAAATTTTCGGTGCAAAAATTCATTTTCATCCAAAAAATTAAGTTTTAAGAAAAAAGTAAAATTTTCAAAAAAATAAATGATGAATTAAAAATTAAATTAAAAAAAAAAAATTCACCCAAATAGTTAACTTGTTAACAAAATGGATTAGTTAAATTATCAATTAAAAAAATTAATTCTTAAATAAAAAAAATTAATTTTTAACATAAATGATGAATACTAGCCTATGAATACTAGCCATAGGTGAAATAGTTAAATTTTCGGTGCAAAAATTAGTAAAATTTTCAACAAAATAAATGAATTTTCAATTTTTCAGATGAATCTTCAGCAAAAAAAAAATGTTAACTAAATAGTTAAATTGTTAACCAAATAGGTTAGTTTAATTATCAGTTGAAAAATTAATTCTCAAATAAAAAAATGAATTTTCAACATAACAGTTAAATAGTTTTCTTAAAATAAAAACATAAAATTAATGTTGATTTTTTTTAAATAATACTATTTTCAATGTTTTTCATTTTTTTCCTAAGTTCAAAGCTGAATTAATGCGATCAAGATTTGGATTGATTAGATAAAGATAGATGCAAATCTAGATTTCAATTTCAATTTGATTGATTTTTTTTCACATTCTGATCGTATATTTTGGTTTTAAAAATATAGTTTTAATTTTAGAATATTATTCTAAATTTTTAGTTCTTATCTATAACTCTAAAAATGATAAAAGTGTAAGATGAAAATATATTTAAATCAATATTACTAATTAATTTTTTTTTTTTAATTCATAGCGTTCTTTGAAGATCTACAAAATATTAAATAATTTATAAAGGAAAATCCGAATTATAAAATTCCCGAATCTAAACAATTAAAAATTGCTTTAATCATAAATAAATAACTGAATAGTAAATAGAAAAAAATGTCCCTCAAATAAAAGTATACCATATTATTTATTAATTTTCATTTTATTTCTGAGCAAATTTTCGGAAATTTTACAGTGACGGATATTTTATAATATCGACAATTTTATTTAGAGAATTTTCAAATTCCGTAATATCATAAACTGTTTTTTTTTTAATTTATCAGTCTTCTTTATTAAATGAAAATAAATAAATAAAAAATTTTGTTGGAAGTATTTTTATTAAAACATTCATAACATTCACAATATGGGCTTAAATATAAGTATTATATAACAGATATTTTTTATTTGTAAATAAATAAGAAACACGCATACAATAAATTTATAATTTAGATCGCGTTTTCGTCGATCCAGTCCAAAAATTCAGATACTCTAGTATAGACGGTCGGATAATCAATTTCTGCACAACCATTGGACCAGGAAACAAGACCAACAAGTTTTCCTTCCACAGTCAACGGACCACCAGAGTCACCCTTTAAAATTAAAAAATGTAATTATTTTTCATGTTAATTGTATGCATAAATAAAATGGGAAAATTATATTTTTGAGGAGAGGAAGAGGAAGAAGAAAAAGAGGAAGAAGAAGAGGAAGAGAAAGAGGAAGAGGAAGAGGAGGAAGAAGAAGAAGGAAAAGAAGAGGACATGGAAGAGGAAGAAGAAGAAAAAGAGGAAGAAGAAGGGGAAGAGGAAGAGGAGGAAGAAGAAGAAGGAAAAGAAGAGGAGGACAAGGAAAAGGAAGAGGA
>CAKNYM010038492.1:0-13620 GCA_932195095.1 Andricus curvator | reverse complement strand
TCTACCACGCGCATGCGTCTACCTCATCTCTCGCTCTCTAGGAGAAAGAGTAGGGACGCGGAACATGTGTTCTCACAGGGAATTTCCCCGAGTTGGGCATGCCTGGTCTTGGACCACCATCCTCCACTCATCTCATCTTTGGTTTATAACCTCAAGGTTGGTAACCAACAGGGAGGGGTTTTAGTCGGTAGGCGCTCATTGCGAATCCGACACTACCCTTCAGTGGGTGTCTTTTGAAGATTCCCCCTCCTCGACTCATTTAAAAAAAAAAAAAAAAAAAAAAAAAACGGCAATAATTCGCCGGCTGACGATCAACCGGCGCACAGTCGGCTTTTTTGCAAAATTTACTTTCAAAACCTAATATCTTTTGAACGAATTGACCAAAATGGATGTTCTTTGAACGAGATTGAAGATTATTAAATGCACAATAAGGGAAAATTATAGAGAAAAGTTTTTCCGAATTTGCCAACCTGGAAAATGCAGGAAAATACCGTCATTTTTTAACAAAAATTACAAAATTGTACTAGAATTACAAAGAAACAAGTTTTGTTTAGTGAAAGATATAATATTTTATAGATTTTTCAATGCTGAATTAAAATCTGCCAGGTAAAATAGCGTAGCGTATTTCCTTTCCGAGAAAAATGCGGGTAAATATGAAAAATCCAATATGGAGAGACACAAGTCGGACACATGATGGTAACATGGCGAAGTTTATTATCTTTAGGTTTTTAGGGTCGCTGAATCCAAATCTGACGTCAGAATTACAAAATAAAGAATGGCGAATGCAATATGGCGGAACAAAAGTTTTGAAAAATTTAGGAAAATTGACAAACTTGTCCACATTTATGTTCTCGAGGGCTCTGAATCCAAATATGACGTTATAATTTCAAAATGAAGAATTGCGGTTCCAATATGGCGGAACAAAAATTGATATTTGGGCAACTTCACAAAATAAGCCATATTTACGTTTCTGAGGTCGCTGAATCCAAATCCGATGTTAAAATTTCAAAATTAAAAATTAAAAATGATAGGTCGGATTTAGTGAAACAAAAATCGAACAATAAAATGCATTTGTTACGTTATTTCGTGAAGTTTGTCGCCAAAGATTTATGTTTATTTATATGTCTGTAACTACAATTGTATTCATGAAATAATTTTAAAAATAGAATTTTCTCAATATTTGTTCCGCCATTTTGGATATGCAATTTTTCATTGTTTAATTCTGATGCCAGATTTGGAGTAAGCGAACTTCAAAACGTAAATATGGACAATTTTGTAAAGTTGCCTACATTTTTCCAACTTTTGTTCCTCCATATTGGATCAGCCATTTTTTATTTTGAAATTCTGACGTCAGATTTGGATTGAGACCCCTCGAAAACGTAAATATGGATAATTTTGTCAATTTTCTTAAATTTTTCAAAACTTTTGTTCCGCCATATTGCATCCGCCATTCTTTATTTTGTAATTCTGACGTCAGATTTGAATTCAGCGACCCTAAAAACCTAAAGATAATAAACTTCGTTAAGTAACCATCATGTTTCCGACTTGTGTCTCTCCATATTGGATTTTTCATATTTAACCGCATTTTTCTCGGAAAGGAAAAACGCTACGCTATTTTTCCTGGCAGATTTAGATTCAGCATCAAAAAATCTATGAAATATGATGTCTTGCACTAAACAAAACTTTTTTGTTTGTAATTCTAGTACAATTTTGTAATTTTTGTTAAAAAATGACGGTCTTTTCCCGCATTTTCCAGGTTGGGAAATTCGGGAAAACTGTTCTCTATAATTTTCCCTTATTGTACATTTATTAAGCTTTAATCTCGTTCAAAGAACATCCATTTTGGTCAATTCGTTTGAGAGATATTAGGTTTTGAAAGTAAATTTTGCAAAAAAGGCCACTGTGCGGCGCTTAGCGATCATTCGCCGACGGTTCATCATTTAACGCCCAGCGAGCCTTCGACGCTCCACGACCATTCGCCAACTGGACAGCATTCGACAACGATTCAACGTTGGACAACGACCCGCCTGTGACGCGCAATGTTCATGGCGTGGAGCAGTACCGCCGACACACTTGACAAGAAAGCGCTCTGCCACAGCCTTCGGACAGCAGCACCACTGAGCCAAGCTAGCGTGGCTTGAGCCTCTACCCAACCAGGTGGCCGCTTCGGCTGTGCAGCAACACGGACCTCCCTTGCAGCATTCGGATTGCGGGTATGACATACCTATGAACCCGCTATCGCACTGCAACGCATTCTCATCTTCCGGCCTGATTTTTTTTGGTTTAAATAAATAAAGGTTTCATTATTTTTTAATCCGACCCTCTGCCTTTCCCATATTTATAGCTTAGTAGGTCATCAAACATTTTCATTTAACGTAGGTTTAGGGATATTTTTCTTATTGCAAATATACGCTCACAGGGAACTTCAGAGTTGCCGCCTAGCGGGGAACTAGACCCATACCACATACACTACACACACGTTGTACGCGACCTCCAGAGTTACCGCCTAGCAGGGACCTAGAGCCGACCAACGGAAATCATACCCGTTGCGAGGGGACCCTCGGTGTTACCGCCTAGCGGGGACCTGGGCTGGACCGACGGACACAAGTCACATATCCTGTTTTTGTTTGAGATGAGCAAGACCTTCTCTCCCGGGGAGCCCCCGGAAAGACGAACTAGCCAGCACTGAGAAAAGAAGAGAGATAACCCGCCGTGAGGGAGTTTCTAAAATCGCCCATTCTACACCAGTCTTTCTTAGGATCCGAAACAATCGGGCCCTCTTCAGGGCCACCGATATTTTTACGTGGAATGATAATTCTCTGTGTTCGGTAAAAAGAGCCCGCTGGGCCTCAAACCATTCCTCTGTTTTCCCATACTCCCTTTCTTCGCCAAAATTGTATGTCCCCCCCTACCTGCCTCCTTTCCGATCACTCTCGGAAACATATTACGATTGCCATTGATGGATATCTGGCTTTCATCACATCTGTGGACTACACGCGTTTGGTGCTTCTATCACGTGGTAGAGCAGCATGCCCAAAAATATTTCAGCGATAGAGCAAACCGTGGTAGATATGGGGTACCTAGATTTACGGAAACCTGCTATTGCTACACGGAGCAACTTTTGTTTGTAAAATTTGAATTTTTAATATTTATTTTTACAATAAGACAAACCAGGATATATAGCATCACTATTTCAAGAATTACTATTGTGAATATCAAACTGTGAAGTTACTATGTTTCGTGGAATACAATGATGAAAGATTAAATAATTGTACTTATAACAAAACAAAGTTTCTATAATCTCTAGGAAAGACTGTGAGGGTGACAAAACACAAAAGCCCAAGTAAAAATGCCTATTAGAATCAAAATAGAAACCTAATAGGATGTGGCTTCTATCAGGTCCTATTACTTTCGAAAGTGGGTTTTGTTCCTGGTTCTATATGGTGTTCTGTTAGGTAATTGTGAACTTTCTAATTGCATCTTATTAGGATCTAACGTGTCTGAATTCGTCACTCGTACCGTACTAGCTTTTGGTTTCTAAGCGGAACCTAAGTGGAACCTACTTGGATTTGAATCCGGTTTATGTGCGGTTCGTATTTGGTAACTTTGAACTTTCTAATTGGATCTTCTTAGGATCTGATGTGGTTTGTATTCCCTAGTAAAAATGCCTATTAGAAGCCAAATAGAAACCTAATAAGATGTGGTTTCTATCAGGTCCTATAACTTTCGATAGTGGGTTTTGTTCCTGGTTCTATGTGGTGTTCTATTAGGTAATTGTGAAGTCTCTAATTGGATCTTATATCTAACTCGCTGAGGATTCGAACCCTGCCTATTCTACCTAAACTTGTGTATTCTACCGCGTGCTCTAACTCATTTCGCTATCGATGCACTTGGATCTTGGTTACAAAATCTCGACCAAGTATTTTTTCACGCAATTTTTCTTTGAAGACAAATTAAACATTTTCGAGAGAATTTAATAAAAAAAAATTATTTAGAATGAATTTAAAATTAAATTGTACTTATTTCAAATACGGCTCGATATTCTTTTTTCTTTAAATATGTTGAAAGTTTATGAACTATCCAAAGGTAATAAGCAATAAAGAAAACTCAAGTGCAAAAATTCTTTAATAACCTTGGTGACAAAAAGCGATTTTCTATAATACAAAAACATCCATAAAACGGGCAGTTTTAAATTTATTCAATTATTTTATAATACTTTCCTACTAATTTTTTAATGCCAAATAACAGTTCTTAAACAATAATTTGAAATATGTGAAACAAAGAACCGAATTTCACTTATTTCAGAAAGGAGTCAATACTTTTGGTCTTTAAATATTCAAAACGTTTAAAAAGATCCTAAAGTAATAAATAATAAAGAAAATCAAGCGTAAAGATGCTTCAATAACCTCAATGACAAAAGAATAATTTTATTCTATACAAAAACTTCCATGAAACGCACAGTTTTCAATTTATCCCATTCTTTTATTATACTTTTTTACTCATGTCAGTTTTGAATGTGGAATAACTTTTCCAAAACAACAATTTGAAATACGTAAAACAAATAATTGAATTTCACTTATTTCACAAAGGGCTCAATACATTCTTTCTTTATAGATTTAAACCGTTCAAAAACTATCAACAACTGATAAAAAAATAAAGAACTGTGCAGTTAAAAAACACTAATAATCTTAGTGAAAAAAACATTTTCTCCTGCATAAAAACCTCCATAAAATGCACAGTTTTCGATTAATCTAATTCTTTTATAATACTTTTTAACTTGTTTTTTAATTTAAAATAATAATTCCTTATCAGTAATTGAAAATATGTATAAGTCATAGAAGCACATTGGCTACAAGTTACAACTTATTTCAATTTTCATTTTATTTTGCACAATTCACATTGTAAAAAAACTTATTTATCGAAAATATATTATTTTCTATCCAGAAACTTTAAATTTTAATACAATTAATTTAATTCCGATTATCCACTAACAATCCTAATAGAGCCTATTAGAGAAGCAATTTTGTAATTTTTCAACTTCACATAAAATACAACCTAATAGATACCTCATAGAACCACCTTGAAGGCTGCACTTTGAATTCTAATCCAATCAATTTAATTCCGATTAGCCGGTAATAATCCTAATATAGCCTATCAGAGAAGCAAGTTTGTAATTTGTAACATTTAGAGTAAATGAATACCTCATTGGTTCCGATTGGAAACTATTAGAAAAATATAGCACAAAGAATATTTGTTTTCGAAAGCCTAATAGAGCCACATAGAAAGATTTTTTCAATTCCGATTTCCGTCCCAATAGTAGATTAAATACCGAATACAACCGGTTAGAATCCAAATTGAAATAAAACACTCTTTAGAACCATTTAGAACAATATAGAAATGCAAGTGGATCCAATGAACTATCTAAACGGTTTCTATAAATTACTCAAGCTAGGGA
Source organism: Andricus curvator (assembly GCA_932195095.1). Lineage (NCBI taxonomy): Eukaryota > Metazoa > Arthropoda > Insecta > Hymenoptera > Cynipidae > Andricus > Andricus curvator. The sequence goes on along the minus strand of CAKNYM010038492.1, from coordinate 8,165 downwards.
AGTCATTTCGTACTTGTAGCACTTGGAATAAAGCAGATCCCAATAGGTTCCTAATAGAGCCGCATAAAATATATCTCTTCAAATTTTAATCCGATTAATTCAATTCAAATAGGCCACTAAAATCCTAACAGAACCTGTTAGGGAAGGAATTTCGTACTTAGCGCACTTGGAACAAGGCAGATTTCAATAGGTACTTTATAGAGCCGTTAAAGACACATCACTTCGAATTTTAATCCCATTATTGATTTAAACCTGCCACTAAAGTACCTAATAGAACCTGTTAGGGAAGCAATATCGTATTTGTAGCACTCGGAATAAAGCAGATCCCAATAGGTTCCTAATAGAGACGCCTACAATATATCTCTTCAAATTTTAATCCGATTAATTCGATTCAAACAGGCCAATAAATAGGGAAGGACTTTCGTACTTGGCGCACTTGGAACAAAGCAGATCTTAATAGGTACCTTATAGAGTCATTAAAAACACATCACTTCGAATTTTAATCCAATTATTGCTTTCAACATGCCACTAAAGTACCTACTAAACCCTGTTAGGGAAGCAATATCGTACTTGTAGCACTTGGAATAAAGCAGGTCTTAATAGCTACCTAACAGATCCGCTTGAAACACAAATCTTCGAATTTTAATCCTATTAATTCGATTCCAACATCCCACTAAAATACCTAATAGAACCTGTCAGGGGTGCAATTTCATTCTACGAGCACTTCGAATAAAGCAGATCCCAATAGGTACCTATTAGAACCGCTTAGAACACATCACTTCGAATTTTTTTCTGAATAATTTAATTCTGAAGGTCCAAGAAAATACCTAATAGAACCTGTTAGGGAAACAGTTTCGTAATTCTATTTCGAATAAAGCAGATCACAATAGGGACCTATTAGAGCCGTTTAAAACACATCACTTCGAATTTTAATCCGAATAATTTAATTCCAAAAGTCAAATAAAATGCCTGATAGAACCTGTTAGGGAAGCAATTTCGTACTTGTAGCATTAGGAATAAAGCAGATCCCAATAGGTACCTAATAGATCCGCTTAAAACACATCGCTTCGAATTTTAATCCGGGTAATTTCGTTCCGAAGGTCCAATAAAATACCTAATAGAACCTGTTAGAAAAAAAATTTTTTACTCAATATTATGTCAAGTAAAAGAATGCCTCATTGTATCCACGTAGATCCTGTTAGAAAAATTTAACAAAAGAACATAAGTACCGAATAAGACCGGTTAGAAACCAATTTAAAATAAGAATCCTATTAGAAACCAGTTAGGACCATATAAGATTCCATCTGCATCCTATACGTTTTCTAAACGGCTTCTAATGATACCTAACTGTCATTTTTACTAGGGAGGAAAGACATTCAGCGCCGGCGGTAATCAAACACGGGTCTCCGGGGTAGCAGCCCGGTAACAAGCGTTGAATTCAGAAGAATTAAAAATTTGTATTCCTATGAATACGCGATTTTTCCTCCGTCTAAAAATCCCCCAACGGGAAAAGAAAAAGTGCAAATCCTATTCCCCTCAATCGACGTAGTAAAATTTAATGGAAGCGTATTAAAAAGAATTAAAAAGTAGAAGTGTGTAAAAGAAGGAATAGAAAAGATTAAAATAATTTCGCTTTGAGAACGCTATATGGAATTGAAATTTATGGATTGTTTTCTCATTAATAAATATTTTATATTTTATGATATTATATTTATTTTATGATTTATTATATTTTCATTTACTATGTATATATATCAATTATATATAATATATATATATAATTATATATATATATCAATTGCCAACAGCCATACCACGCTGAAAAAACCAGTTCTCGTCAGATCACTGAAGTTAAGCAGCGTTGGGCGCGGTTAGTACTTGGATGGGTGACCATTCGAGAAAACTGAGTGCTGTTGGCACATCGTGGGTGTGGTGAGCCCACACTTGTAGTAGTTATTTACTAAAAGAAACTATCCACCTAGAAACACTACCCGAATCGGGTAGTATCACGCCTACCCTGAAAGGGAAATGGCTTAATGGTATACATTTGCATGTGATAAAGGAAAAGCCAATCAGAATTATATAAACTTGTTTTTATTAATATATGTAATATTAATATGTTTACCAGTGCTCTATTATAAATAATTACAATGCTTAGAACATGTTTAAAGTTTGTTTTTAAAAAGCAACACATTATATATTAAATTTTACTGATACAAACAATGCTTACTATAAGACGAGTTTTAAAATGGAATAGTCTATTTCTTATTGCTTATAAATTATTTTCAACGCGCATACAAATCATTAAGTTTAAATAAAGAACGCAAATTCAAATGTCATTCATATTATTTGTATCAATGAATAAAGATTCACTCTTTGGTTTCGCCGCTTACTCATTGCAGGACGGCTTATAAATGACCTCAAGAGCGTGCTTAACAGCACCTCCTAACTCCTCTTGATGAACGTTGTTTAATTCCATAAAAATCCGGCTATTGTCACCCTCAGGTCTCGAGTTATTCCATATTGAATAGTCTTCTATCTAACTTATACATTCGGAAAAGATTAAAATGTATATTTATTTATATTTTAATCATTTATTTAAACGTTTAAAAAAATGCATTAATCTTTGCTAACATTGAGGAGAATACATTACAAATAAAATCTATTGAAATGTGGGAATTAAAATAATTTTAATTCGAAAGAGGCAGACTTGAATTGAATAGAATTAAAATTACAAAACTTATATTCCACATGAAGGAATTAAAACAATTTATTACACATATTTTGTGAACGAATTAGAAGGAATTAAATAAACTCAAAATATGACCACTTCTGCGGAATACAAAACATCTCTGTGAGGTGTGCCTACCGGTACAATTAGAAGGAATTAAATATATTGAAAACACGTTCTCTTTTGGGGAATAGGAAACTATGCGGCTGTCGCTGTGGGAATAGAAGTGAATTAGTGTCGGAGATATCCTATTCTTATAATGGCATTTTAGACATATGGAAAAATCGCGTATTCAAAAGAATAAAATAATCTTCACTTTTACGCTGAAATCTGAAAATATTAATTCTTCTGAATTCAACGCCTGTTACCGGGAGAACAGAGACTTTTTCCTGTGGTTAAACAAATTATGAGATTTAGTCATTTGATCGTTTTCATGAACCTCGGCGCATATCACGTCATTTGGCAGCGAATTTCCTATTTTAAATGGAAAGTTTCGCAAATAACTATATTCAAGTGTTTTTCGTTTAATTGCACCTGCTTATTTAGAATGGTCATTTTTCTAACCTATCTTTAAATTTATGTTATTTAAGCTGCTAGTTATTACAACTACAATTTTATTATTTACTTTGTGAATATCACTTTTTCCTATCTTCAATTTGCTATCGAAAATATTAGTCTTTCCAACTCCTAATGGCAATTATTAAGTTTGGAGCATATTTATAATTGCTATGAAAAAAATAGTTCTTTGTACCGCTATGGCAATTGATACTATTTTCTCGAGTAAATCATAGTTTGCTATCGAACTCTTATGCAAATAAATATTATAATACCAAATTTTAAAATCATTAGGTTCTGCGTGTATATGCTTGTGTCTTGACGAGAGTCGTTGGAGAAGTAATGATAGACAGTCGGACGTTACGCGCGTGTTTGCACAGACATTTATTTTTCCTCAGGAGAAATTTGAAAAATTTTCCGATTTTGATCACAATTCTTGAGTGGCTTTAATGCTTCAGAAGTTCAAATTCCTGAACGCATTATTTCGCATAAGTAGGCTACATTAAAGATGACCTAATTAGATTTAATGTAAGACATTTAAAAAGTGTCTTACACGTTGCAGATTTTAGTGAGGCCATGTTTTATGAAAGTTTAAATGGGAAGGTGACAGAATGTCAAAGCTAGGGGAAGTCGGTGCACATCTCCATCTAATAACTATTGGAAGTTTTCGAGTTTTAAGCAACTTTTAAATTTTGTGCGACTTTTGTGTTTAAAATCGCCAATAGTTATCGAAGTTCAATTTTTCCTCAAGAAATTAAAATTTTAAATCACCTATTGTACCAATATTTTTTTGAAAACATAAAAAATTTGGAATTTCCTTAAAGCGAGGTACTTCGTACTTTTCCAAGAAAAAACCGGAATAACTTTTTTTCTAACTAATTGTTGAAAAATCAGATTTTACACACTATTACTAAACTAAATTTTTATTTCGTTATCAAAAGGAAATTTTTATTCATATGTGATAGGTTTACGTCAGTAAGGGGGCAAATTTAAGGTACCCCGTACAGCACAACCTTCCCAAAATTTAAGTAAAAAAAAGAATTTATACACAAATTAGAGTTTCAAAAAGTAATTTAGGTCGGACAGCTACCTGGAAATTTTAAAATGAGCAAAAATATTGAAAGCTTTCAAGAGATTTCAACGAAATTTGATTAGGATTTCATGTTATGGGGAGCACAACAGGTTTCAAGCGTGGTAATAAACTATCGATAAAGGGATAAGTGAACAAATAACATTTTAACGTTTTATTTAGTATTTTGTTTATTTTATTCAATTATTTAATAACCAAATTAGTATGTCTTAATACTGCATGTTTAGCAGTTACTTGCCAGGATTATAGTAACACCGTCCTTGTGCCCAAGAGGGGTCATTCTTTTGGCAATGCATGCCTCCGCAGCAACTGCCTTGAGAACCGTTAGCTCCAGTACATGAACGGTCGAACCCGTCGCAAGCCATTGCACATGGAGAATAGACATAAGGAGCCCAAAGTCCTGCAGTGGGACTCCGATACCATGTCGAAAGTCGAAAATCGAACGGACCTCTTTTTCTAACGTGTGGAGATAGAAAGAGAAATTCGTTCGATTTTCGACTTCGAAACAGCATCGGAGTCCCACTGCTGTACATTGACTTCACCAAAAACGAGCATTTTTCTGTCGGATGTACAATAACGCATCGAAATGCTAGATCTTCTCGAGTGCGGCGCTAGTGTGGTACGGGTAACGATGGCCACCGTCATGGTCCGTGTAAATATAACCTCGAGGCTCAAACATAAAAAAAAAATTCCTAAATCGTTTAAACAATTTGTGAGTCATGTACAGAATCCTGCACATTTTCTTCTTTTACTTTCTAACCCGCTTTTCCTTGTTGAATTCTGTAAAGATACCAAACCCGGATATGAATACAATGGAACTAAATTCCAAGGGAACCCGTTGGCGCATTTCAAACTGATGAAAAATTCAATATTTATAAAATACAATAATCCTGACTTTGACGTTGAAATCAAAATCTTAATTATTCTCTATTCAAATCTTTATACCGCGAAGGTTACGTCAATTTGTTAGCGCAATAATTCAAAAGTATACCTACCTCGTCCATTGCAGGATCTCTACAATTTCACTCACTTCAAAAAAAGATGTTTCGCGGTGGATAAAATTATTTAAATCTTTTTTATGCCAATCACAATTTATCTCTGTAAAACACATATCACAATCGTCAATAATTCAAAATGTGTGAATGTCAACAAAGACAGCTACCATTCAATACCCGTGCGACACTAGCGCCAGAATCGGGAACGGGAACTATTTTAACCATTTTCATACAACAAAAATGTGCTCACATTCGGTTACACTACTTTGGTCTCCTTATGTCTATTCTCCATGCCATTGCACTATAAATTAGTGCAATCACCTGGTTAGCATCGATTTTGAAGATAGTATTTTCTTTATCTGAAAAAACAATTGAAGAATATAATTTTTTGACAGTAAAGAACTCTTTTGAATAAATTCAATAAATACGTAACACTATATCACGTTTTAACATATGCAGAATCATATCAAGGATATTCGTTATTGAATATTTTGTTAACTTATACCGTGGCTTTTGTTTTAGGATTTTTCCGATTGAAGTTGAATTGCTTTTCAACTGGATTTTTTTATGAGAGGTTATTTCGCGATTAAATATACTGATTTTGGATAGACAAAGGATATTTTCAACAAATGGAGAAAAAACAGCACTGCGAGAAGGGTCACGTACATTGACTAAGAAAACAAATAAAAGTATGAAGTATTTACAGGGTTATTTCATTATGTAGGGCATAAAGCTTGTGGGATATGTACTGTATTGCCTACAATGAAAAAAAACATACCTTAGGGACAATTTGGGAAAAAATTAATTTTTAATATCAGTGAAATCGTGAGAGCAAACTACATCTGACTATCATAATTAAAATTTGAATTTGGTTAGTTGATTCTTGGTTATAATTGGTTATAATGTTAGCGGTGAACAGGGGTATGTCACGCCAGCCATTCCAGCCCACATGAAGTTGGTTTCCAACTTGACTGAGTGGAGAAACAGCGAAACTGTGGCGCTGATCGCCTTTCGCCAAAATGTTTTGTTTAAATTTTGACGAAAGACTCATAAGTGTCAAAATAACCAATATGGACGTATGAACATCAGATGTCAAAATATAACCTTTGAAATCCCTTTACTTGTAACCCGCCTAACGTAACAATTTTATCAAAAGTTTTGAAACTTTTGCTTTTTTTTGTGAATTCCCTCTGTTGGACATCTGTATTTTACTATTTTACGTGTTATTGTACGAGTTTAGATATACACAATCACAGTGCATAATATAAATATGAAGATAAAAAAGTATCAAATATTGTTTTCATAAATAAGACCTTTTACACGTAATTTATATATGTTTATTTTATAAATGCAAAAACAGATGTTTATATCGCTTTAATATTTTATAAATGTGAATATAATCGAAAAAGTTAATGAATTATTATATTTCATTTAAATGTAAACAAGATAATTGGGCGAAAGTCGATCAGCGCTGCAGTTTCGCATTTTCCCCGCTGAGTCAAATTGGGAACTATAATCATAATAATCGTGTCATGCCCCTCGCGGGGAAGCTCGTAAGAGTCCTTCCTGGTGGTCAGGCTATAAAGCTTATTGTGCCATACGTGTGTGCATTATCAAGGGCGGCAGTAGAACGAATCTGGACATCTTCACCGAGTTAGATCTTGGTGCATTTCGTTTTTTCCAAAGTTCTGGAAATATACTTCTCTGGTACCAGGCGTACCACATTGCGCAGTGAATAACGTGGACCTCTTGGCACAGTAAAGGCAGCCACATCTACTCTGCCATCGGCAGCATCCCTACCCAGGCCATAGAGAAGCAGTTAGGTTAGGGTGGACGGAGTGGTCCTTCTGAGGTCATCAGTTAGATCACTATCTCTTTTCCGAGTCTTCTCAAAGTCGACTAGTAACCTCCAAGCGATTTTTCCCTCGACAAGGAGCTTCTTTCTTTTAAGGTAAATAGTCTGTTTTGAGGGGACCTACAGTTTAAGGTGGGTTATTCACCATCGAAGCCTCGGTAGAAGTAAATATATACATTTTCATTTTTACCAGTACGGGGATCGAACCCCAGGCTTCCTGCTCGAAAGCTTGACGCGATGTCATGTCAACAGAGCCATCGAGGCTCTTTAAAATTTGAATGTCTAATTTCTTATAATAAAAACTAAAGGTTTAAAATTCTGTATATTAGGAATAATGATGGAAAACTACAAAAAAACATACAGAAAGTACATTGCAGTAACTATTCTTTTCATTACTTCAAATCCCAAATATAAGGAAAATAACAGTTTAAATTTAAAAAAATAATTTTTTTTGTGGGGAAAAATTTTCAGCGCGCTGAAAGAATATTTAAAGAATTCAGAAAACAAATTTCAAAATTATTAAAAAACATTTATGATGGATACAACATGTTTGGGAATATATAAATAGGTTTTCTCGTGCTCTATATTGAAAAATTGGGTACAATTGAGGTGACGGATGCAACAACTCGTTAAGCGCTCGAAACCGCGTAGAAGTATTGACCACACGGCAAAATCGATCGGTGAAAAAAAGTGGCCGAAACGCAAAACAAAATATACCTTCGTATTCACATTGACGCGACCGACAAATTTTTCTTATCAAACTTTTTCATTCGACAATTATTACTCAAGATAAACAACAAAAACTTACAACATTTTTCGATCGAAAATCGACGTTTTATAAAACACAACTCGCGAGTATTCGGCCTTTTGTTGATAAAAATGCTTAAAAATTTTATGGCGTATTCTCAATACATACTCGATGACTATAAGCAACGCACT